>WAAG01078144.1:19619-29882 GCA_013390105.1 Tichodroma muraria
TTCCCCCCCCCCAGCCAGGCTTTGCTAAGTGATACCTGACATTCTTCACATTCTTTAAAACCTTTACCATTAAAAGTGTGTAATCCCAACCCCAGCTCTTTCCACTGAGAGATTTGGAGAGGTTGGAAGGAATTTTTTTTTTTCTGTCAGGCCGAAGCAGCGCAGAAATAACTTTGTTCTTTCTTCTCCATCCTCTGCAGGTGGAATGCAAAGCAGTGATGGTGTTTTTCCACTACTGTGTCATGTCCAACTACTTCTGGCTGTTCATCGAGGGGCTGTACCTCTTCACTCTGTTGGTAGAAACCTTCTTCCCAGAGAGGAGATATTTCTACTGGTACACAATCATTGGCTGGGGTACGTGGCACTTCTTATCCCAAAGGTGTCTCGGTGTGCAGGGTGGCTCCACAAGCCATGCACGGTATCTCCACATCAGATTCCCCACTACAATTTTAGTCTCCCCGTGGAAGTGCCACTGCAGCGCAAACTGTGCTGTGATTTTTTTGTGTGAATAGAGTGGCAGTGAAATCTGGTGGGGGCCACATCTCCTACGGAGGTGTAATCTACAACAGAAAATTGCCTCCTACAAGATACGATCTTAACTTCTTCAGCTTAATCAAATCTGCAAGGCTAAGTCCAGTCCATTTTCTAAGGCTTCATTTGTGCCTTTCTCCCAGATAATAGCTAAATTGAAAATGTATCCAAAGAGCATCCACATCTTCTTATCCTACCTGGATGGGAAATAAAAACTTGCGCTGGGAAGGAACAAGGTTTATTTCAGAAAATCCAGTTAAATAATGATAACAATGGTAATTATTTTTCATTCTGGCCTTCTGTATATAAATTGACTCCTGTGATGTGTTAATGCAAGCAATTCTTTGCAGATGTTTTTTGTGCAGAAGTCAGATGGTGAATGCGGAAGAATACATTCATTTAAAATGTTCCCCGAGAAGGTTAAACTCAATTTTTATACTTATAAGCACTTCTGAAATAGAAATAATCCAGTATATTCATGTGTAAAGACTACACACAAACCCCATGCTTAAACTCCTCTCCTTTGAAAAAACTTACTTATGTAGCCTGAACCTTCAAGAAATCAACAGATGGTCTTTTTTTTTCCCTCCTGAAGCAGCTGTACACAAACCAAAATTTTCATCTCCTTGCAAAGACTCCCTACAGCAGGGAGAAAAAATGTTTCTAGAAGGTATAGAGGAAGAGAAAGTAATAGAAAGAAGTGAACAAATTATCATAAATAATCTGTGCCATAAAAAGGCTGTTGGAAATGGATGGTTACTGGAAAAGGCTTTTGGAAAAGAAACTGTTGGAAAGGGTGTTCAAGGTTCCTTTTGTACCATGCACAGCTGTATAATCACATTATAGCTGAGACAAAAGTGTGTTTCCAAGGAGAAATTGTGTTATGTACATGAAAATCTGACAATTTGGAAAGAAAGCAATGCAAAACTGGAAACTGTGAAATCTTTGTAATCTGAACATAAATCAGAGGTTGAGTTCCATTAATTAAGTTTGCACAATTTTCATATCTGAAGATTTGTCTGGATGTGAGAATACTGAAAACCAGCATATATTAACTGACTTCAATATTTTTTTAATCAGCCCTCGTAGTGAATGAACAACCCAGATGGATTCATTCTGTAATGCAACCTCAAAATATTTAGTTTTTAGTTGAGTGCCATAGATAATAACTGGATGATCTCTTTATAGACTTCACAGAATCCCAGCATGGTCAGGGTTTGAAGGGACAGTAAAGCCCATCCCATTCCACCCCTGCCATGGGCAGGGACATCTTCCACTATCCCTGGGTGTTCCAAACCCCATCCAACCTGGCCTTGGACACTTCCAGGGACCCAGGGGCAGCCATAGCTTCTCTGGGAATTCTGCCCCAGCCCCTCCCCACCCTTCCAGCCAGGAATTCCTTCCCAATATCCCATCCAGCCCTGCCCTCTGGCAGTGTGAAGCCATTCCCTGTGTCCTGTCCCTCCATGCCTTGTCCCAAGTCCATCTCCAGCTCTCCTGGAGCCCCTTTAGGCCCTGGAAGGGTCTGAGATCTCCCTGGAGTCTTCCCCTCTCCAGGTGAACACCCCCAGCTCTTCCAGCTTTTCTCCACAGTAAAGGGGCTCCAGCCCTTGGAGCATCTCTGTGGCCTCCTCTGGATTCATTTCCAGCAGATTCATATCCAGCTTGTGCTGGTGGGCACAACACTCAAATCACTTCAGATTCAAAACAGCATCAATAATATCTATTAATAGCTCTCCAGGTTTGGATGGTTTGGGTTGTTGTTTTTTTTTCAACACAATTCTTTTCTCATCTCCCGCGTGTTTCAGCTGAACTCGCAGTTCCCCTGACCTGGTGGGAACAACTGGCAATTTGCAAAGCCAACAGAGGCACTTCCAGCCTCTGGATTCAATCCCTGGAGGGCAAAAGCAGCCCCTCAGCTCAGGGCTGGTGGGGAGGGAGCTGCAATGAAGCAGTGAGAAACAGGAGCTCAGCACTTTGCAGCATCTGGCTGTTGTTCTGCTTCTTCAGTTGTGCTGAGACGTCAGCGTCCTCACCCTAAGGGGTTAATGAGAACTGCCTACAGCTTTGTTGGTCCAGGCTGTTCTTTCTTCCTAAATCTGCAATATGCTGGTGAATTCTCTGGATGGACTGCTGTCTTCCTGAGCTCTCTGTTAATGCCTGCTCCTAACTCAGGGCAGCACAAGTCAGCAAGAATGAATCTCAGCCTTCAGGGCTTGTCTGTTTTCTACTGTTCCTCAGAAGCTGAAAAGGACTCGATGGAGAGATATAAATCTTTTGATGTAAAGAAAAGTAGTGTGAGTATATGTATGCTCATACAGCAGATGGTTCAAAACTCCAGGCTGATGTGAAACGTGGGGGTCTTAAATGTATTTTTATGACACATTTAGTTTTAATTCTGCCTTCCTGCACATTTTACAGATTTTGAACTCTATTCATAACATCAAAATTTATATAGAGGAAACTAAATAAAGCGTGACACCCGTGTTTTTGTAGAATCATAGAATGGTTTGGATTGGAAGAGACCTTAAAACTCAATTCATTCCCACCACCCTTCCCTGGACACTTTCCACCATCCCAGGTTGCTCCAAGCCTCATCCAGCTCAGCCTTGGACATTTCCAAGGACAGGGCACCCACAGCTTCTCTGGGCAAATATTTGCAAATTCAAGGTCAATTTGATAAAATTAAAATTCAAGTTTGATATTTAAAAATTAATTTTAACTCCTTTAAGGGCTAAAAGGGTCTTTCTCAGTGTTTTCTAGGTATTCACCTGTGAGAAAAACAGACTTCAACTGAAATTAAATATGCATGATTTCTTCTCCCTAAAGCCTGCCATTTTATTTCTTTATATCATTTTCCTTTCAAATTGTTCTCTGTGTGGTTGTTTGAAGGAGGAAGGCCCCATCAGTCACCCAGGCCTAACAGGGGTATTTTTATTTCTGATGGTGGGAATATGATTAGACAGAGACTCATGTAAATAGGTTCAAATGTCTGACTAATTAATGTGACATCAACACAGCCTTGCAAGATGTATTAAATATAATAGTTCCTGTCAATTCACCACAGTCTTGTTCACTGCTGGGAGCTGGGGTTATCAAGGTCCTTGTTTTGTTTGCTTTTTAGCACTTTATTTTCCAGTGGTGCCTGAACAGATCTCAGCAGTTTCTTAGTCAAAGATTTTATTTACCATACAGTGGAGATCCAACTTACCCAGGGTTGTTTTGCATAAATGCATTATTTTCTAAAAAATATTTCCACTTAAAAAAAAAAATCACACTTCTAGGACTATCAGAAAGGAAAATAAAACCGGTTTCTCAGTGGGTTTTTTACTGTTTTAATTAAATTTGCATCTTACATGCATTTTTTGCAAGTGAAGAAATGTCTGAAATATGAATTAAATCCTTACTCCAATATTCCCTTTTTGGAGTCTGTTGTTTTGTTTTGGCATTCTTTTAACGAAAAAAAAAATTAAATATTCCAGAGCAGAGGAAACTTCTCATCTATGGATTTGTTTTGGTTGCATAAGTAAAGAAAAGGCAACTATTTACACAGTAACAGAGAAAATGCAACACGTGTAAATCATTTACAACGAAGCCACAGAAGAATACGCAGAATCCACTAACGCCATTCCAGCTCAACATCTGGCACTGCAATTCTTTTATGATTCCAGTAGCTCTAGACACGGGTGTGGTCCATTCTGTTCTGTCCAGACTTTGATTCTTCACGCAACAAGATGCGGTAAAACACTGAGCAATAATGACCTGGCACAGCGTCATTCTTTCCTCTTACCAGTTTTGCTCCTACAGTCCCACCCCTGATTGAGAGGGGTGTTTCTGGAGCTCTGAATTAACTCAATAAATTGCATTACCCCATGCACAAGTGCAGACAGGAAGCCAAACCTCAGAGGAGAGGTTGCATAAATGCTCCTTGTTGAATATCAAGTGTGTCTGGACTGCTAATGTGTCACTGTCTTGTCCTCTGCAGGTACCCCAACAATTTGTGTCACTGTCTGGGCAGTGCTGAGGCTTCACTTCGATGACACTGGGTAGGTGTTGCTGTGTGGGAAATGATTCCGGGTGTATCCAGCACCGTGGCAAGGGTGCCACAGAAATGTGGTGATTGGAGAGCACAGAATCAGAGAGTGGAAGAATCCTTCAGGCTCCTCTGGGAAAGACCTCCAGGGTCTCCGAGTCCAAGCTGTGCTCAATCCCCACCTTGTCCCCAGCCCAGAGCACTGAGTGCCACATCCAGGCCTTCCTTGGACACCTCCAGGGATGGGCACCCCAAGCCTCCCTGGGCAGACCCTTCCAAAATTCAAAAACCCTTGGAGTGAAAAAATTCTTCCTGAACCTCCTGTGGCACAGCTTGAGGCCATTTCCTCTTGTTCTATTTTGCCCTTTCATTTCTGACACCCGTTTGCGTACAAACATAATTGAGGTCCAGAGTTCAAGTACTTTTCTGTTCATAGAGTTACAGTTTGATGTTTGTACCACCACTGCACTGGGGAATTCCGAAGAGAAGATTCAGGCATCAAACCTATAAACCTGCACCTGACTCCTTTCCCCGCTCCATTAAATTACTGGAGTCCAGGATATGGTTTCTCTCATCTTACAAGAGCTGTGAGTGGAATCCCACATAATTCTCTGCTTCTTTCCCACTGATTGCGGAGGAAGATGGAGGTGATGAACTCAGCTGTAGAAATTGTTGGAGACAAATCTAATACAATGAAGGAAATCTGCATGGGACATTGTTGAGCTTTGATTTGCCAGGGCAGCTAGGAGTTTAGCTTCCCACTGAGGAGGGTTTTCCATGAATTTTGTAGGGGAGATGGATAGGGATGAGACAGAAATCCACATTCTGTCTTCTGTGTGGAGAAAAAAATTATTTCATTCAAATAATTATTTCATTTCAAAGAATTCAAAAGGGTAAGTCCTTTCCAGATTGTCTCTTTTGGTAGAGAAAAAAAGCTGAAAATATCCTGTTCTAAAGGACCAGAAGGAAAAGGTGCTCCCAGAGCTGGACCTGCATATTTTGGTAGTCAAATAGAACAGCAGGTGTGGCAGGCAGGAATGGATGTGTAGTTACACTCTGAAAAGACAAACTTGGCAATGCTTTTTCATGAAACCTATGTTGGAACCTGGTGAAATGTGAGAAAAAATGGGGGAAAATGAGTAAAATTTCAAAAAACAGACAGTGGTTCTTTGAAAACACAGAACGGAGGGAGATGAACTTCACAGCAAAATCCCATTTCCAAGTCATTGAGGCTTATGCTTCACTTTTGCCTAATACTGGAGATACCTGCATGCAAAATTTCCACAAAACTCATTGTTCTGGCAGGTTTCTTCATCCTTGTTCTTTCAGACTCTCTCTGGAAAGCAAATAAAGCCTTTCCTCCACTGGGTATACCAGTGCTGTGACCCAATGTTCTATTTTGACATTAAGACAAATTAAATCATTTATTTCCATGCAAAACAAGCCAGAAACCCCTGTTGTGTCATTATTAAAATTACAGCATTGGCCCTGAAAACACTAATTTCTCTTACAAGTCCAAACAGCCCTTGAATTTTGCAGGTTAAGAGAATGTCTTGCAGAATGAAAAAGAAGAAGTAATAATAATAAAAAAAATAACCAAAACCATCCCTTTTATTTAGAGAAGCTATTTAGCATGCAAGACATTTAGACAGGTTTTAGCAGAGAATCTCAGTGATTACTTTTTAAAAATCAGCCAGCATTATTCTGGGAGTGGGGGAGAAGCCAGCATGAGCCTGAAAACATTGTGGAAATTACTGAGCTGGAAAACCACAGTGGCAAAGGCACGGACTGAAATACAGGCACGGAGCCTCAGTCCCCTCCTGCCTGCTCCTTATAAAACTGGCAGAGCTCCCTCGATTTCAGCTCCTGACTTCCATCACTGTAAGTGACAGGATTGAGGAGATAAATGCAGCTGTCTGCTGGTCCAGAGCTCTGCTCCTGATTCAAGTGGAGTTACTCCAGACGTGCGCCACGGATCCGACTCTGGCCTCTGCAGATGGAAATCACATCCCTTCCCCAGCCCCCTGGCTCCCTTCCCTTCATCCATCCTGGAAAAGAATAATTTCTTTTCATCCTGCATTGTAGGGAAGCTTTTGACACAAATTAGGGGGCTTGTTTTCATAGTACAGAAAATTCCAAATGTTCTGTCATGCATTCCCACTTTTTTATCCGAGGAGGAGATGGTGGTTCCTTCCCCCACTTTTATCCTGTAGGTGTCACAGGGACTGAGCATCCTTGAAAGTCCTTGGAAAAAAACTCTGTGTGGGCTTGATCTGGTTCATCGTTGCCATCTACAAGGTGGGAGTGGGGAATTGAGCTCGCTGGGGAAACGCCCTGTAAAACCAGAGGAGTGGTCTCAGTAGAAGAGAAGGTCTAAGAAGAGGAGAAGAAAAAAGCAGAGAGGTGTAATAACAGGAATTTGTAGGGGATGATATATCACCCCAGAGTAGATATTTAAAATAACTCAATGTAGGAAAAGGCAACCCAAAACAACCTCTGAGATTCTCTTAGTCCCAGCCAGATTCTGGAATAACTAACAGGGCTGTTGGTCTCTCCAATCCAGATAACTGGAATTAGAGGAGGTGGATTCCTACCCCTGTAATTTCTCATTCCTACACAGACAAATTGCCATACATCAATATCTACTTTTACAGATAAATTATTATGAGAATTTGCCCAGATTCTTCCAACACTGGCCAATTCACTAAAGACTTTCAGGACAGTCTTAACGTCCATCATAAGGAGGTTGAACTCTGCAAATAATGGGTAATTTTCTGAAGACAACTCCTGATTTATAAATGCATACAAAGAATTTAAAAGGTAATTGATGATTTTAGGTCCATACCGTTGTTGATAACTGACAAAAAGCCTGATTTCCAGACTGTGAGTGAGGAGCCCTCTCAGAGCATTTATCCCCTTTCAAATATTTTAAGTTGGGCATCCAAAGTGAGATAACTCAGAAATATTAATTTGCACTTGAAAATCTCAGTCATCAACCCTTTAGATTTTTTGGGTGATTTCAGGTTTCCATGCTGTGCAAACAGAAGCAAAATTACACAATTTTGTGCAAATTTTCTCACTTCTCAACACCTATACCAAGAAATCCTTATTGTTGGTTTTATGGAAATCCAGTAAAATATTGTCGGTCTGAAATGAATAAATATTGTTCAACTGAAAATAATGAATATTGTTAAATTTAAATGAAATTTCTAAACCAGGCATCACTCAGCCATTTGGGATTTCTCCCAGAAGCACTTTGAGGATGGGATTTCAGCTCTTCCTCCTGACTTTTACACATGTACAGAGTTTTGTTTAAAGATTTTCGCTTTTCCCCCAGATGCTACCACACAACCATTTAAATGACACACGAGTTGCATTAAGCTCTCATGAGACCAGAGGTGTTTTATTCCTGCATGTTCTTCCCAAATGTCTTTTGGCATTTGACAAATACACCATGACAGCCTCTGCTGGGACTTTGGCTCTTTTCCCAGTGGGAAGGAAAAACTCCTTCTCAGAACTGCAGGTACAATGCAGACAGCTTTCTGTGATTTTGTGTTTTCTAGGGAGAAAAGCAAAGGAAGAAAGTGGAGGCAAATGAAAGAAAATTTTTAGCTGACAAATTCTTGATGACTTAAAATAGTAATGAAGACATTTCTCAATAATAAATAGTAGTCATTATAAGAATGTAGCAGGGCCTGGAAAATAATACTCATTTTTATTGGTTTTCTAGCTCTAAAAATGTATGTTAACATTAAATCCCTCTATGAATATAAGCTATATATTTGAATGTCCAAGTGCACCTGTGTTAAATAAACTTCTGCAGAATCCTTTGGTGATTTCGGGGGAAGGTTTTAAACTCTAGGGCAGAAATGTCATTTTATTTGTGATTACTCACTAGCAGCAGCTTAACAAGGGAGCTGACTCTAACTGTTGCCCAGTATTTGATCCTTCTCAGTTGAATCCTGGATAGGACTTGCAACCCAATGACTGGAAAATCATTCCTGTATGTGAAAACAAACAGGATCCTGGTGTACTGGAGATGTGTAAAAATCCTTATGTCAGGGTCAGAAACCAACATTCATATCTGTTAACCCTGGAAAAGTAAGTGAGACATCAAACTTTGGAATAACCATCAAAAAAAACCTATCTGTTGACCTATCTCTCTTTTTTGTTTTTTTAAGGGAAAACTTTATGGTTGTATTATGGTTGTATGTTGTGTATAGACACAGAGACACACTTAAATAGTTTTTCCAAAATATCTAAGCTAACAGGAAGTAGCATTGAAACTGCCACAAAAATACTTATTTTGTTTCCAGATGATTGTGGAAAGGCTGTGAAAGAAAGCTGCAATAAGACAAAGTAAAGAACTATCACTTTGAACTTAGATAAAATAATTTAGCCGTGAAACCAACCTCCCACATTCTGCCCCTTAAAAATAGTTGTAAGTTCATTAATTTCATTGTTCTGTCTTGTTTTCTTTCCTTCTCTTTCCCCATCCCATTCTTTCCTTAATGACTGCAGCTGCTGGGACATGAATGACAACACTGCCTTGTGGTGGGTGATCAAGGGTCCTGTGGTTGGGTCAATCATGGTGAGTAGCACCAGGAGAAGACACTTCCTCAGCTCTCCTGAGGACAAATAACCAATTTAAACATCTTCAAATACTTTACAAACTGTGCTGCATCCCTGTGATGGGCTGGTGGGCAAATTCTCTAAATTTGCCACTGGCAAAGCAAAGGAGTTTCGTTAATAAGAAGGAATAATGCAAATTAAATGATGGAGCGCTCCCTGTAAGCAGAGGAGTTATTCAGTTGCTTAAAGGCAGACACAAATGCCATAATCATGACCCCAGAGCATGTGGAACATTTGTCTGGGGCTGGCAGACGTGTCATAGGATGTATGGAAATTCTGGGCCAGCTGAGGTGGCAGCTGAAGGCCAAGTGGGACAATCCAGGGCATCTAAAATGATAGTAAATGTCAGTGACCAGGAAAATAGACTCTGTCTGCTGAATGGGATTAACTCCACATACATTGCATTATGCAATATACATACATTTATCTCAAATCAGCTTTAAAATAGCACTTGGTCATAGTGCAAGATGCTAAATGTCAGCAAAGTGTCTGAACTCCTTAATTGACGGAGGTCTTGGATTTGGCTCAAATTTTGTAAGGTACATGCACATGGAGGACTAAGATGTTCTAAAGTGCCCTGTTTGGGCTTCACAGGGTGGCTAAAATTGGAAAGGATCGCTGTAAGTCATTTAGTCCGACCTTCCTGTTTAAGCAGGATCCCCTAGAACATATAATTCAGGATTGTGAACACATGGATTTTGAATATCTGAAGAGAAGGAGATATTCTGGTTGCTACAAAAAAAATGGAAATTTTAAAATGCTGTTGCCTCCTGCATTTAGGAAAATAAATTGAGCCCCTGGAGGTCAGTGGTACCTGAAAGTCTGTTGGGCTTGCCATGTGTAAGTGTCTCATTCTGGGCATCCTAAGTGGTTCTCCACTCTCCACAGACAGAATTAAGCAAGTTTTCAGTGACTTTTGTGGGAATTCAGACATCCAGCTCACAGATAACCAGTAAAACAGGAGGTTTTATCAGATTTGTTGTTTCTCCTTTGAAATCTTTGGACAGCTCTGTAAAGTTCAGATAAATGAAAGGAAATTCAGCCAATTTCAACCCAAAACAGAGAGG
>WAAG01078145.1:0-33990 GCA_013390105.1 Tichodroma muraria
TTGTTTTCATTTGATTCTCCTGGAAATGGATAAAATTATATCCTTGAACAAGATGTTTAACAGCAAATCTTTTGCTTTTAAGCATTCCCTAGGTCTCAAATGGATTACATAGAACTCATCTTCACCTTGGAGTTACACATTATGAAGTATTTGTTTCACTCATATCCCTTTAGAAAGAAAATTCCCTAGCTGGGACCACTCTTCCTGCTTTGCTCAAGGACCAGAACAGTTTTGGGGGTGCAGGTGTTCCACTCTGACATGCAGATATTGTAATGTGTGGCAATGTGGGGACCACAGTCCTTCCTTCTCCTCCGCCAACCCCTTCCTCCGAATTTGGGCTCCACAACCTTCACTTTGTCTATATCCCCCGGTTTTTTCCAGTTTAGTTTCCTGTCTGTCCTCTCCTCCAGCACTTCAGCTCCAAGGTTCTCAAGCACAGAATATAATTCCTAGGTGCTCTCAGAACATAAACAAAAACAAGCTTTGTCTTTAGGAAGACTGGCACTAGTACAATGTGTAGCTGCTCTGTCCCTTGCAAGCTCTTGGGGGCAGGAATCAGAACTATTGCATTGCAGTTACCCGAGGTGGAACTCTTGTCCATTGCAGAACATCAAAATTCTCTTAAACAAGAACATTGTTCATGCTTGTGTGTTCCTGTGACTAAGCTTAGAGCTCTTAGCCAATGGGTTTGCAAATATTGTTTCCTTCCTGCTCTAACTTTGTTATTCCAGAAATATCATCCCATAATCTTCATAACTATAACCAGGCTGATCCCATGTATAGACCAGAATAAGTGTCTCTCTTCTTTCCTGGTTGTTAATATGCTGCTTGGCTCTAGGGCACGTTTTAGTGCCACCAGCAAAGAATATTAGTCTTTTCTTTGGGTTTGAGCAGAAGGTCTCCAAGCGAACTGCTGGTTTGATATGTAATGAACATATGTGGGCTAGTTTGGTGTACGGCTGATGTGCTTGCAACCAAAGCAGTGTTCATGCTAACAACAACTGGAATAATCCAGGGTTAAGAGCCTGAGGTGTAAACTGTCCTCCGTTTGTCCTTTTCCCTTTACATCATCCATTGCCTATCTCAATTTTAAAGGCATCCTGTTCAAAAAACTAAGTACAGTATGAAGCAGAAAATCTGACTTATACCTGCTTTTAGACACAAAAAAAAGAAATGCACAAGGAATTTTTAAAACCATAAAAGCCATGAAGATATGTCCCAAGAAACCCAGATAAGCACACATACTCAATGAAAGAACAGTATACTAGCTACTTACCAATTAAAACCTGTATACCATTTACTTTCAATTGCATGTCTTGATGTGAAAAGAGTATCGAACCAGCTGATATTTAGAGATCCCTTACAATTCAGACTTTTCTATGATTCTGTAATTGGGCTAAAAAACATAAAGTGGCAGGGCTTATTTTGGGAAGAAATTCCAAGAACAAAAATCATTGTTTTAATCTCCAGGGGTGTAAGTAGTTTCCTTGCCCAAGCTGGTGTTCTTTAGGCCACTAGAGAGGAAGAAGCATCTCCAGAACTATTTTTTGTCACCTCAGACACCTAACATCACCTGAAACAGGCACCTGTTTCTCTCCAGTAGCAATACGAGAACTGCATGCAACCAATTTTCTAATGCTTGAGCCAAGAAAAAAGAATCTTACCTTATCAGAATTACCTATTTTGCATAAAAATACACCCCTCAATGAGCTATATTTTCCTGGTGATAGCTTCTTACCTTCAAGCTGACTGCATCTTCATGGAAAATTTTAAAGGAACAAATCAAACATTTGAATTGAGTTGTAGTGGAGACATTCTAGCAAGACATAAATCCAACTATCAAAAATGACAAACCATATTCTTCTGTGTTAACTTTTTTCACTGACAAAAGTAGAGGGGAGGAAAAAAAAAAAGGTAAAAATCTTGTGAGTAACAAGCCCCAAAGCCTCTTTATGAAAATGGAAATGTTATTTTATATTACAAGTCAATAACACTGCATTGTTGACAGATCTCTCCCTGCCAAGCACCTACTTGTATTTATTATGTTTTACAAATGCTGAACAAACCATGCAAGATCATATTAGGACTTAGTGCACAAGGTTACCATTAATAGCAGGGAATTAACAACGTGATAAGACATTACAAAGCTGCTGAAATCAACTTGTGACCTGAGTGCGCTCTGGGTTCAATTAGAACATTAAATTCTTCATGCACTTAATAGCCACATTCTATTAATAACAACAAGAAATCATGTCTGAAGACACTGTTTGATAAAGAGGTTTATTTGGCAATAGCATGTAGGGAAATCATCATTGAAGTCTTCTACTTACATTTGCAGGGCACAGGATAGCTCTGAGCCAGAAAATAGCTCTCTATTCTATATTTGCAATATTAAATATTACAAAGACTAGCCCAGAAACTTTCTCACTCCAGTAACTATCATATCAAAAATGCACTCAGGGTCTTTAGTTTTGGTATTTTAAATAACTGTGGTTGATTTTTTTTTTCTCTTCTTAAGCACAGAAGCACAGAATCACTATGGTTGGGAAAGACCTTCTAGACCATTTAGTCCAACCTTTGACCTAACACTGCCTTGCCAACTAAACCAGTGCTAAGCAGTGCACTCGCTGAATCATGGAGTAGTTCAGACTAGAAGGGACCCATGAACGTGGTCTAGCAGGGTCTGTTGGGGCTGCTGGCTTAGGACCATGTCCACTCTCATTTTGAGTGATTCCAAGAATGGAAACACCACATCTCTGGGCAACTTGGTTTTGTGATCGGAATGATTACAATCAAATAAAAGAGATAAAATGCTAATCTCTGTTTCAAATGGAAATTCATCCATCACAACTTGAATTTCAGTTTGAATCATGAGGTGTGAAAGATACCTAATGTCCCCCCTGAAGATGAAACTCACTTTGCAACTCATTTATTCAGGGTAATCAGTCAATAGACTTGCAGAAATGATGTGTTGATTTCCCCTTTTTTTAATTTAGTCATTTCTGTTAGCCATCAAAATTAATTAAATAAGACATAGCTCTGAGAGCTTACATACTAACCAGAAACAGCAGGTGCTTTCTCTCAAAAAGCTGTCAGGAGCCCAGTTTCTGGGCCTCTATGATCTAGGAAAGTGACTGTGCAACTTGAGCTCTCAGAGGAGACACATGTTGCTTGGGAAATGTCTCTGTTGCCTGGGAGACTGGGCAGCACCTGCAGTAGAGAGGGAGGAAGCCCTCACCATATCTTGGGAGTTGCATCAGGCCCTGATGGGCACCTGGAAGGTCAAAGGGGCCTTGAACCAGCAGATCCCTACCTGTACATCATGGAGCAGCATCAGCTGCAAACACCTCCCTTCAGCCCATCCTGCAAGACAGAGGGCTGTGCCTTTCCTCCAAGGCCACCATGAACTCTAGGGGTCCCCAAGCTCCTTGTCATTTGGAAACAAACAGAAATTCACAAGGTTTGTGGACCATGATCCCATATTTTTTTGCTCGGGGGATTTTTCCAGCTGAAGCTATTTAAATAAATTCATGCCAAATGATAATTGAGATAAGTCATTTCCAGCTGAAGTTTCAAATAATACACTGTTTAATCCCCAAAGAACAAAGAAACCAGCCCAAGACACACTGAAAAAACTCTGGCTCCAGTTAAAGTTTATAACAACAAGTAGAGCTCACTGAGATTATTTTAATCTTTTCTATTTTCTTCCAAACGCTTTGGAGAAACTCTCTAAATTTTGAAAATATAAAAATAAGTTTACTCAGAATGCTGAAATAGGCAACTAAATTTAAAATTGCCTGCATTAGCAACAATGTTTGGCCTTCCCATAATATTCATATCATCTGAAAACTTATTGTTTTGGGTTTTGGGAGTTGGTTTTTTTTTCATTTTGTCAGAATCTACAGACCTATCTGTGAAGTATGTAATTTAATAATAATCAGCAATGATGAACTAGATCTGTAATTTAGGAATTGGCATGTGAGTGTCAAACTGACAAGTTGTTGAGTTGATTCTCTTTGAATCATGCCAATATAATGAGGAAAGTGAATTTAGCTTGTACAACACTTAGGAGACTTTATATGTACTTTAAGGTGAACTTCTCTCTTGTGAGTGAACCCTCTGAAAAGTAGTTGACGACTTAAGAGACTAAAAAAATAGTAATAGTTAAAACAGTGGAAAAGAAATAAAGAATTTTCAAGGCCAGCAATACTGGATATTTAAAAATTATGAGGCATCGAGGTAATGCACATAGAATTCTTCATCCCCGATCATTTTTTAAAACACGTTTGATGTACAAATACCAGTTGTACAAGCTGACTTCCATGGAATTTGTCTCCAATAATGGTCTTGTCTCACGAAAAAATGTGTTTGGGAGGGAAAACATAAAAGCTGGCTTTTCAGAAGTTCCTCTTCACAGCATAAACCTGGGAGCTGATGACTCTGTTGAGCTCTTCATCTGCCTTACCCAACAGAGCACCAATTACTGTCCAAATTCTCTTCTTTCCTAAAAGGAGTCAGTTTTAGCTCCACAAACTCAATGGAAGACTTGTCCCACTGGTACCAGTCAAACCAAATGTTTCACTGAAATTTACTTCTTATAGACAAGTGTTCCATTTGTGTATCTGAAAGTATTTTGTAGTGGTGACTATGTTTCACAGCACTTTTGAGATGCAGGTAAATATTATTTAGGATTTTCAGAGCTTGTTAAAACTATCCTGGGTCATGAGTCTACAGTAGAACCAGCAACAGATTTCCAAACAACTGAATTCTATATTTTCTCATTAAAAGGAAATATGAGTTCTTACATGTCAACAATATTGCCTTTGATTTATTAAGCCTAGCTGCCCACTCTTCTTTTATTTTTTTCCTTTTCATTTTCTAACAAGGATATTTTTCTACACAGTTTCACAAAACTTTTCTTTACCAGGTACCACACTGAGGTAGGCTGGAATTGATGAGATTAACAGTTGTTTCTAATTTAGGCTTCTCCTGAGAAGCCCCAGTAATTTTTGAGACAAAAATACAAGTGTACCTCACCGCCGGAATTTAAAGGCATATGTGCATATACTTAGAAATTTGACCTATTTGGAAAGACAGCTTCCCTGAGTATGATGGAGTGGGTGTACCTATGTGTTAGAGTGAGAAGCATAGCAAAGGTATGAGAAGGAAAGATGCAGGCAAACCTTGGACCAGGCTAGGCTATGACTGAAACAGAGAAGGGGAGAGAGATTTTTCTTCTGACAGCAGAAAGGACATCCTGTGCTGCAGTAAAACCTCACATCCTACCAGGGAGACAGGATTCTTCACTCCTTGTGAGAAAATACTAGGGCAGCAAAAAGGACCTGGGATCTTTTCTAGGAGCACAATATGAGAGATTTAAAGCATATAAGTATCCTCAGAACCCAGGCTGATGTTCCTCCCTGACAAAATAAATTTCGAAATCACATTTTAAATCAACCTTTTCAATAAAAGTGTTTGAAACATTAAAATATCTATTTTTACAATCATGTTCCATTGAAAAACTTACTGAAAGTCAATTAGGTTTTGTTTAGTTTTTCAAAATGTCATCACTGCTGCAATCAAAATATCTTTAAAAATATTAATTTTAACCACTATACCACCTGATAAATGCCCTAATAACAAGGACCGTACTAAACGTGAAGTAAATCTTCATAAGGCTTAACTGATATTTGTTTCTACAGCTGAATTTCAAAAATTACATTTTTTCACATTTACCCACTGGAGTCTCAGATCCTGCTTCTCATCAGAAATAATTGTCACTGCTTTTGCTGTAGCTGGGGAAAACAAGAGGATTCTTTGTATATCTTTTTATTACATTGTCAATATATTAATACAAGTTATATGGACAAACCTAAAGGGACAAAGAGCTATTTGTTATGTTATTATCCAGAGGTGAAAGCACAAATCTTAGGAAAAAAATCCAGTAAGGATTGCAGCTGAACAAAAGGTCTAAGCAAGGCAGGCTTCGACACCTGATTATATGCAAACCCAGCAGTGCAGCCGTGCAGGGATTCCCTTCTTCTGTTTGCAGACAAGGATTGAATGAGAAGTGGTGAGATAACAAGGAAGCGTGCAAGCTTAATGATATGCCTATTTTTTCTATCGGTTGCTAATCTGTAGCTCTGGTGACGATTACTATTTCATCTCCAGAGAGATGCTATTCAGAAACATCAAAATGACATACAATTGAATGCCTCGTGTTTCTGTAAGCATAGGGCCAGATTGTCAGGGCTGTCGGCCTCAGAGGGGAGAAAGCGTTCCCACTCCACGCCGCTCTTTTCCCCGCCCCGAGCGCTGCCCTCCAGCGAGCGGCGGGCGGAGGCGGCTGCGCGCAGCCCGCTCACCGGGCACGCCGGGGCGCGGCGGGGGAGCCGCGCTGCGCGGAGGCGGTGCTGGCTCTCCGGGGCAGAGGAGCAGAGAGGAGAGCGAAAACCTTGCCTTGTTGAGCCTTGCCTTATTTTCTACTTTGCTCTTGCATTGAAACAGCACGGAGATGCCACCCACAGCACGGAGATGCCACCCACACGGATCAACTTGCAGGGATGCCCGGGGCCCTCCCCACCCTCACTCGCCACGAGCCAGGCTGTTGCTCTTTGCGGACCCACGGAAGTGAATTCACTCCCTGCTGTGCACAAGAGCTGCTCGCTCTTGCAACAAGTGGATTACCAGTGGATGCAAACTGCAGCATCCACTGGTAATCACACCCTTCCTGGCTTGTCTGTAACTTCAAGAACTAGTCTCAGTATAGACTTCTCTCCAGCCTAGAAAACATGCAGCTGGGTGTCCTAGAGTAGGATTCTTTTTCAACTACCACTACGCTTGACCGGTCCTGGATCTAGCTAGTTTGCCTCCAGATTCTGAATGTTTTCATGAGCAGCAACTGCATATCTGGACTTCAGGACATACAGCCCAGCGTCTTCTCCAGTTGTCACATCAGGGTCTCCACGTTCAGAAGCTCAGGTCTCTGATTTGGGTACTAGTCACTGGAATTCCCAAAACTTCCAGAAAACATCTGATTTAGAGAAAATTTAGAATAATTTTATTCTGGTGTGGAACAATTTATATAGATGATCCAATAAGGTCTGCAAATTTAAAATACCTTCCTTCAAGAAGAAGGTAGAAATTAACACTGATCTGTGTGTTTTGTGTGGGTTCCTGGTAGAGCCATGGATCCTTCCTGCTGACACATAAATGTTTGTGCCAGAGACACACTCGGAAATCAAGTCTGATGTCAGTTCCTTCTTTGTGAAAATGCTCGTAACTCGGGCGTGTTAATATTTTTTGTCTAGATGTCACTTCTTTGGGGCACGAACTCTTCCCAGTTCTGAAGAGCAACACATCCCATGTTCAAGTGACATCGCATACATATGTGCACTTTCATGCAAGATATTCTAAATCCATTCTGCTTCCTCTGCATTGCGCGACTTGGGGGACAGAGATGCTGCCAGAGTCGATCCAAAATATTTGCCCCTACACATGAACACTTTGAACAATCACTGCACACGAAAGCAGAGTGTGCTGGAATACTTTAGTGCTGAGGATGAAACAGGCAATGCCTTAATAATATTTCCAGCAAAACTATTTATTCTCTGTACTAATAAAAAGATAAGTTATCAAATGATACAAGAAACACCACCAATTTTCCTGGGCTAAAGCTTGGTAAACTGCATGAAGACCTCATGCCTCCCTCTGAGACTGTTTCCTGGGGATGCAGAGGTCTGTGTCACTGCAGCTGGGCATACCAAAACTCTTTTAAAGCTCAGTGTTACATTAATGCTGCATTGAGTGCCTGCTAGTGTAAAATCAGAATGGTGTGTGACTTTGGTGTGAATTGCACGTGAAGCATGGATGCTATTTGTATGTTAATAACTGTATGGCCTTTTGCTTTCCTCATCTATTCCCTGTGCTTTGTCCAGATGTGAGCAGGTATAGTGACCCACATTCTCCTCTGACACATCACGGGTGGCATTGCCCAAGCTCAAAGTGTGCAATCAATTTTTTCCCTACTGCATAACAAACACAAGCACACAGACATCCTTAATGACAGCGGCTGGTGCAGGAGCAGCCTCCTCTCCTCCCCTCCTCCCGGCCGCCTGGCAGATGGCACTCCGCAGCTCCAGGACCAAAGGAACAGATGTTGGATTACCACACACTTTCTAGAGCTTTAATCTTCGAAGAAATTCTGGATCTTACCTGGCTTCTCCTTTCCTCCTGTCATTCACAGAGACAGCAGAAGCCTCTGAAAACAAGATTATGCAGGCCCTCAGCACAGCCTGAAGCCACAGTGTCAGCACGGATAACGACAATGTGGTTAATAATGGCTGAAACACGTATAAGAGTGCAATCCTTCAGAATAAGGATTTTTTGAGATAATTACAGGGGGTGGAAAATTGGGTTGAGAAAGATTTTAACAGCAAAAATATTTTAATTTCTTGAAATGCTACCTTGAAAAATGTTACAGGGTAAGTTGGTCATATCTTACGTGGAAACTAAAAATGCAGGCAGCTATTTGAAAGACAGTTAGTTAACTATACAGAAAGAAGCATGCCAAAACCTAAGGGTCATTCCTCTCCTTCTTCTTTCCTATAGGTGACTGCCACTTTTGAAGCTGATTTGCCATTAGATTAATTGGTTGTGGACAAAGAGCATTTTTTAACAAACCCCAGATCCAGAATATCATTTCAGTGGACAGACATGGTAGAGCAGCACCTACAATCAAATCCACAGCTGAGACTTGATTTATTTTGTTTGAAAATCAAGTTTTACTTATGTTGAGGCCAAACTGTCATGAGTGGTGTAATCACAGCATTATATTATCAATTGAATTTACATTATCAATGGACTTTATGATTAGATCTCATTTGATCTGAAATAAATTCCAACACTGCATTTTATCAGATGTACTCATGGTCATGACTCAACTTTAAACTAAAATGTTTTAACCAAGGACAGATTAAATAAATATAATGCAAAAGAAATAATTTGTTTGGAAGCAGGTAATTTTATTTCAGTGATATCCAAACAAGACCAAGTTGCTTAAATATTTCTAACTTTATTATTTATTAATTATCCAAGTCCTAAAAGAAAGAGAAAGCACTCCACTTTATTTGATTCACATTTCACTTTTCTCTTACACACTTCTTAGCTGAAAGGCCAATGTTAAGCTTTTTGTTACAAATTATGTCAAATAATTATTGAGTTGTAGTTTAAATGAATTATTGTAAGTTTAGTACTGTTTTCTTTTTCTGAAGTGTAAAAATATACTCCAAAAACATGCTGCTTTCCATCACTTGGTCTTATAGATTAGTTTTGTAGAGGCTGAACTTCAGCAAATGCAAATCCTTTCTTTTCCTGTATTTACAGCTAGTGATAGAGACGTGAATACCAAGAAAGTTCTAAAGCAGTCAAATAGGATATGTTAAAGGTCCAGCCACACAGTCTGAGTCATGGTTTTACCCATTTACTAAGAGTCATGCTTAACCAATCTCTCTAAGAAAGAATTTTAACATATGAGAAGACCTGAGAGTAGTGCAGGCAGATGCTATGCCTGTCTCTGTTTCCCCAAATTGGCGGAGGCTGCTAACAGGAAAATTTCATTTCCTTCTCATTACGCAGCTGCCGGCTGTCTGAGCTGGCTGATACAGGGAGGATATGGGCAGGGATGTCTTCGTGAGTTCTGGGGAAAGTGCTAACAGGATTTATACATTATCAGAAGACCACTGAAGTTCAAGAATGATGGAGGGACACTTACACATTTGCTAATAGAGGTGTTGTCATTGGTATCAAAGACAATTGGCCATGTCTGTAGTTAGGTCTTGTGTTATTCCACTCAGTTTTCTTATTTGAAAATAGAGACATAATTATTACTAAACACAGATGAAGACTGGACAAATTTCTGTGAAAAGAGTCCTCCCATTTGAAATAATAAACTCCTTGAACTTGCAGGATGCTTTAATTTTGATGTGCATTTTCCCTCTTTTGAAAGTTCCATGGCTTGTTGTCATCTACAGTTGTGATATTCTGTGATGCAGTTTTGTGTTCATTCTGAAGAGAGTGACTGCACACTTTATTTAAAGACTCTGCTCTCTGCAGAGAGCATTTGTATAAATACCTCAGTTATACCTCATAGCTGCTGGAGTAAGAAGCATGCAACTGATGTAATTCGATTGTCTGTAAGTGACCACCAACCCAGGACTGCAGCTGGAAGAGCAGAGAAGCAGAAGGCCATGGGATGTCTGACTTCCTGTTTTTGATGATGCAGAAATACTTTGCAGGCTCCAAAGCTGAGAGGCAAGAATATCGTAATCATGGAATAACAATGCAGTGACCATGTAACCTCACACAACAGCTGGAATCATTTGGTGTGACACGCAAATTCAGGGCTTTATCGAGAAGCCCTACCAGCCTTCTAGCTACCCTTGCCCTTGAGCTGCACTCAGGTGCTTACGTTCAGTATATTGGAAAATAGCACTGTGAATGTTCCTCCAAATCCAAGCAGATTCTCAAAATAAGTTGAAGCCTCAAGAAGTAACTTCCACCTTGACAAGGAATTCCAAGTGCTCGGATTTAACAGAGCTGCAACTTCCATGTTTCCTTTCCCTGAAAACTTGACGTTGTCCGGGGAGGGAAGACCCCAGGAGAGTTGATTTTTTTGTTTTGGTTTGGTTTTTTGTTTTGGGTTTTTTTGTTTTCCTTTGAAAATGCTGAGAACTGCAAAGCTGAGACCTCAGCAATTAAAGTTACCAATTTACAGTTATTTAATAGTGGATGAATTATGAGGGTGTGTGTATCAAGACAAATTAACACTCAGTAGTGTAGAGAGGGATCTGCATTAAGTGTTGGATAAACACTCCTCCCATGCAGGAGGAGGAAGGCGGGCTGCTCACTGCAAATGCCTGATTTTTCCTTCCTTTCACAGTACAAGCTCACCTGGCAGCTGGTGTGCAGTTCCTGAGATACTATAAACCCATACAGTTTTTTAGGCTGCTCCTTTGGGGCACAGTGGCTTCCAGCCACTCGAGCCGCTGGAGTCTTTTTTTCTTGACTCCTAACTGCATTTTGCCACAATCCCCCCTTCTGCTGATGTAAGTTATGAAATGCTTTTCATTTTTAAACCAAATAAATAAAGTGATTCAACTCAAAAACTAATCTTCAAATAGAAGGTAGTAGTTGTTTTTTTTAAGTAGGGTTTACTGAAAAGCAGGTTTTTTCCCTAAGAACAGGGCAAGCCCTAGAAAGGTGTGATTCATCATCAGGCAAGGATAACACCACTGCCTTAATGTACCACACTAGCTAATAAATGAATCAATTAAAAATATAATGAAAATTAGGTCTAATCCTAAGTAAATAAAACACCTGGCTACTTGAACTGTTCCCAGTATATTTTGACCTTCTTTTTGCTTTGTGCTTTTGACTTTTTGTTTTTCTTTTAATTGCCTAGAACCCCCCACAATATCCTAGAAACCATGGGTGCATGAAGGATACTAGCCAGGCATCCAGAGCAAAGATCAGATTAGTCCAACATATCTCAAGAATAGTTTAGAAATAATTGATTCTCCTTTGAGTCTGGGGAATGGGAAAGAAGCCCTCTCAAGCTCTCTTTGATCTTGTTATCTTGTTTATTGTATTATCTTGTAGTCAGTTCAGATGTAGCACAAAAGAAAGCAGACTCTGTCACACATTACTTCTTTTGCTGTTCTCTCAACTTACACTCAATACAATAGTATTAAGTACTTATGATAAAAACAGCTAAGACTACAATCCTTTGATTTTACTCTAGAAGAGAGATTCTATAGGGGTAACTAAGAATCAGAGATTCTTGTTGTAAAGTATTAGGTTTGGGGTTCATAGCCCATATTTCATAATCACAGCCTGCTAGTGGCCAAAATGGCTCGCAATGTGAGAGCTTGTTCTCTCCTCTTTACAGATGGGCTCAATATGGGAATTTTCCCTTTTCCCCATCCAGTATTTTTCTCCAGGTCAGCCCAACCCATAAGTGGAAGAGAGTCCTGAATTAAATTGTGTTCAAAAAGATGTCTGAAGAAGAGGTCTACAGGGTGAGAGAAATAGCTCGGTTATGCAAATGAATGGAGATACAAATGGATGTTAAAGGATTTCTCTTCTTGCCCTAAAAACAAGAACTTTATGAGGAAGGGATACAGCAAAACCTGTGTAGAGAAAAAACCTGTTCCTGACAAAATATGGAGGCCTGAAGTGGGAGGGTCAGGTCAAGTGTTCTGGAAGGAAAGGTAAAAATATTATCATTGTGGTTTTAGGGAGGTTTTATAGTACTTTTGTCATTGTTTTCTCATTGCTGATGCATTGCTCATGGAAGGAAACATGAGTGAGTTTTCAGCCTGTGCTCCTGGAGACAGATATGGCAATGGAAGAAGAGGGAAGTTCAAAAGGTGTCCGTATGTCTGTAGAGGAGCTCAAGCCCCAGAAATGTTTGTTGCTGCTATGGCAACTACATTTAGAATAAAATGAAAATACAAGATAACATTTCCTCTGCTTTTGACTTATTTGCTTTTCCTATGACATTTCTCATCTCAGCAAGGTCAGACTTGCCTGTGAGCACCTCAGCCCAGATGCTTTGCTCTCTCTGCATCTTCTTGAGTGCCTGCCCTCCAGCCCAGATATCTCCTCAGGGGATTTTGTCGGCCGTCTGGAAACATTTCCACCTATGTACTTTAATTTTGCTGCAATGAAATCATCACACTATGACATGCCCCTTCTTGGCATGGATATTTCTTGGCAATGCTTCCACCAAGACTGTCCTTTCCTTTCAAACAGCCCAGGTTTGGAGTTTTGAAAAGCTGAAAGGAGGAAAGGAGGGGATTTTGAGGCTTTAGATTTTTGCATTTGTTTTTCTGAATGTTTGTGTGCAGGTACTTAGCTGAACCCAGAGACACCAAGAGTTCACTTTTGCTTAGAGATGCTAAGTTGAGGTACATCTTTACCATCAGGCTTTCAAGTGTTTCTGCCTATGCTGAGTGCAGGAATGAGGGGGGTTAGGTGAGAGTCAGCTGGTAAAAGAGAAGCAGCCTAGCTTTCCAGAGGTCAGAGTGAGTATATATCTGCACAGTTATTTTTGTTTTCTGTTTGTTTGTTTGTTTTAGCTTAAAAATTGGAACCTCAATGGGAAATGGGGTGTCATTGTGTGATGCAACACAGGGATGTGATCCACAGTGAGGGAAGGAAGAAACATTACTCCTTACCATCAGGGCTGTGTGCCAGCAATAGCTGCACAATATCCCGGCAGCACTGACTGCTCCTGGCACAGACAAAGGCCGCCGGGAGTGAAGGACACGGGGCAGGACAGACCTTCCTGTCTCTGGGCCTTGCTGTGGGGAGCTCTAGGGCTGTTCTCAAACCTGCCTGCCCTTCCTGCGCTGTTCCCCAGATTTCAGCATCAGCTGCAATTAATCTCCTTTTACACACAACTTTGATCTAGCAATTGATCTTGCAGACTACAGAAGACTAAGGCAACTGGTTTACAGCTAAAATATCACTGAAAATCAGCATTATTACTGTCTGCGGGCTGGCCTCTCATTTGGACCTTAAAACCTCAGTTTTTACCTAGCAGGCTATTTTCTCTTAAGTTTTTTTGTGGTTTGTTTTTGGTTTTTTTTTTTTGGGGGGGGGGGGGTTGTGTTGTTGTTGTTTTTTATTATTTTTTGAAATCTGTATGTGGAGTTCACTTTCTGTCTCCAAGCTGGTGCTTGGTGCTGGTGCCTCCAAGATAGCAGGCAGGGCAGCCCTGTTTCTTTAATCTATGTATTTTCCTAATCAGTTTAATAATTTAACTAGATCAAATAAGGGTAGTTAGTTAACTTGCACCTTGATCAATTTTATTCTATGACATAAAAGTACCAAAAAAAAATTGTTTCTCAATTTACCTATCTTATACATTTAATGTTGTCAGAAACATGTCTAAAAGATACAATGAGAAAGACTACACAGACATTCAATAAAATAGTTATTCAAAATTGGAGTAAAATGAATTAATTGTATAGTTTTAAACAAAAGCTAATAGAATGACTCCTGAAAATGCTGAAACTTCATTTTGATAACTTTCTAAATAAAATATTTCTTTTTTAAAAAGCCGCTTGGTATCTTTTATTGCGGGAGCAGGGATGACTTTCTCCTAGCTATAAGTAAAAATTGAAGGAAAATTCTCAGCACAATTTTAGGCAAACTAGGCAATGTTATCAGAGAGCTCAAATGCTTACAAGTGCAAATTCAAACTACAACAACAACAACAACAACAAAAAAAAAAACAAAACAACGTGTTCGCAGTCCAATTATGCAGACATTAATGCACTGGTTTACTGTTATTTTAGGGAAGTGATATAAACACACCGGTGAAAATTCTGGGGGACGGAGTGACAGGTGAGAGCAGCTTTTGGAGAGCAGCTGAGCTGGTGGCTGCTCGGGCGGGACGCTGCCCCGTTTGCGTTCGGAGGGGCTGCTGCGCTCGCGTCTGCTCCCGGCGCGCTCGCACGGAGCTGCTCTGCCCGCAGGCTGCTGCCGGGCGCTGCGGGCTATGGATCCTCCAGCACACAGCCTTAATTGCGCTTGGAGGGAGAGAGAAGGGCGGCCCCCGGCCCGCAAGAGTCGGATTGCGGCGCTTTTCCGCAGACTTCCCAGCTGTGGGCTGCCCTGCCCCTGCTTTGGCTCTTTTCTCGCCCGGGTCTGCCTGGCTGCGTCTGTGGCATTTCCTGACACACGCCGCGGCCTCCACGGGGCTTCCTTTTGGGCTTGGGATGCTTCCCCCACAAGCATCACAACGGCCGTGCCTGTCTCTCCCAAATGCTGGATCTTTTCTGGCTGCCTTCCTGCAGTTTCTTGCTCAAGAGAAAAGTCTTTCCCAAAACATTATCGGCACTCTTAATGAGCAAACAGATGTTGTCTGGAAATTCCACTCTCGTCAAGCCCGTGTGGCTGGTTGTGCACACCCCAAATATCTTTCCTTCAGCTACAAATCGCCTGTCTTCTCTGCATGGATGTTTCTACTTCCCATTGATTTTGGATACTGTTACCAGTTTTTACTGCGGTTTTCCAAAAAAAAAAAAAGACGTTTAGCATTTTCCTGTTCTGTGAGATCAAGCTATTTCAGTAATGCCAGTACAGTACAGCCATTTTTATAAGGATTTTTTTCTTCCTCAAGAGGGGAGCATGCTGAAGATAACATTAAAGAGGCTTCTCTGCCCACGAATCACACTGCAGTGAATTTCTGTGTCTCTGCTCTCAGACTGGCCAAATGTACATTAATGTAATTTAACCTCTTTCTCTGAAGTTTAGATTAAGGCCCGTTACAACACAAATAAAACAGACCAAAACTGATAGAGACATTTATGAGTTGTCATGGTTATCATCCAACATCTGACAACCTGTTTTACATCCTTAACTCAATTTTGTGTCTAAACTCTAGGGGAGGGGGGAGCGTAACATTTTACTTGTAGCACTAAGGGTAGTTTAATGCAATTTCTGTCAGCAAACTAGATCTAACACACTATTTCATTCACCTTATCTGGAAATGCACAAATTGTCAGGGAGTCCAGGACCCTCTTGTATAAGTCATGTGCAGTTAAAGTTATACTTTTCCCATAGAAGCCACTCTCCAACTTTTCTGCTATTTGTGTGAGTTTTTGGATGATGATTCTTTCATTTTGTTGACTTTGGCAAATGTTAACCTAATTGCTTGTCCATGTTCTGAGACATTTCCATGAAACAGTCCTCTTTAAAAATTTAAACTGGATGCTCTTACTCAGATGTACAGGACTTAAAACTACTAGTTAGATATTGCTTATGGGTACCACTCTGCTCAGTTTTGTTGTTCTTTTGTATGATTGAAAAACAGAGTCTAACACACAAAAAAAAAAAAAAAATTACACCAGCAGTAGAATAATTCACTTTTTTCCTATGATTTCATTCCATATTGTTTTGGGATCATACCTAAATGATTGTCAGTCCTTAAAATCTACAGTTCAACCCAATTACATTAATGCAAACCTGAAAAAAGGACTCCGACATTAAACAATTTGGCAAACTGTTCCTTTTCCCCCTATTCTGAAAGTCTGTCACAAGCTGCTCACTACTGGTCCTAAAGTTCACCACTCTATAATCATTTTGCTCTCCCTCACTTCCAGAGTGCATTTCTGAAGCAAACCACCTGTACCTACTGTACATTGGCACATTTTGAGAGAAAGCACAAAACTGGTCTCTTTTTTACATAAAATAAACAAACCTGGGAGACGTGTGTCGGAGAAGCACACCTCACATTGCGAGTACAGGAAGTTCTCATTCAACCTGATTAGAGCTGGTTCAAAGAAATCATCCCAAATCGTACCTGGGACAGAGGCAGGGTCCTCTGCACCATCTCCTTTGCTCTGCAGATAGTGATCTGCTTATGTGCAACATTTGGTAAAGACTGAAGGAAGTCAACATTTGATGTGTTTTGCTGTCCAACTGCAGATGTCCAAACTGGATATTATATATGTATATATGTGTATATGTGTATAAATGTATATATGCATATATATATATATATATATATATATGTATGTGTGTGTGTATATGTGTATGTATATATGTATATGCACCAACCTAGCTTTGGAGATGTGATATGAAAAAAATAAAGTATGAAAACTATGCTTCCCAGCAAAGAAAATTTTGTGGGATAACTGTTACAACTTTTAATGCATAGGAAATATAACCTTATAACTTTACAATCCCTTTGTTTTTAGAAGTTAAGGATTTATTTAAAATATCACTCCTCATTTTACTATTAATGCACATGTGCCTGGAGTTCTACAGGCCAAAAGTATGCTAGGGTGAATAGTAAATGTTTCCAGAGAACAGACAAAACTACTCTGACATCATCAGGAATGTATTATCGGGTGGTGGTGCAGCATTGACTCTGGCTGGATATTTAGAAAGCATTATGGCATTACCTGATGCTATCAATGATGTTACTTACGGGGATACACAAATGCCTCGGCCAGACCCTTGTTAGAGCAGAGCCCCCCAAATGCACAGTCCCTCTTCCAAAGAGCTTCCTAGTTGAGAAATAAACATGATGAGAATGGAAAAGGCCATGGTAGATATTTCAACAGCTGTCCAAAATGTCACAAATCTTTGGAGAACAATCTTCCAGGAATTTTTTTAGTCTGTACTTCAGGCTTCCTCTGTAATCTGTTCCTTCTTAAAGGATTTGAGGAGGGATGAAATATCAAGAAGAAAATGAAAATACATTGCATCTACATGCACACCAATAGCTTTAATTATGTAGCATTTGGTATTCATCCTTCATTGGCGTCTTGCTAAAAATGGCTCTAACTATCACAGAAACAGGGCCATGAAACTTGGGAAACTGAGCAAGCAAAAAGATTAACCAATATAAACAAATTCTAATACACTCCTCACTAATTTGGGTAATATTCTACCCACCAAATAATTTCTTTGATCAATGAGGCTATTTTTTTTTCTATTGTAATGAATAATGAGCCAGTATGAAAAGTGAATTAAAGACCCAACACTCTACCTATCAGGCTATCTATGGAATAGACAGTTTTCATCAGGGTTAACAGTGACAGAATGGATATTGAAGTGAATACTTAAAGTAATGACTCCGTTACCCAAAAAATTATTCCTCAAAGAGTAGGATGGAAAAAAGATTTTATTGATTTTTATTTCATATTTTAATGATGTGTATTTTAGCCATCTCTTCTCTGCCAGGTGAACTTCTGTCTTCCTCCTATGAAAGTGATGATATCATGTAGCAGCTATTACAGCGTAGCTGTTACTTTTCATGATCCCAGCTGTTTCATTCTAAGAATAAGAAGATATTGGATACCTGCCAATTAAGTAAATGGAATTGCCATTTTCATTTATTGCAATAGCCAATTTAACTTGTATTCATAATGTTTTTTGTTAATGTGCATAAAATGACAACACTGGCAAGAGAGAGTATTTTTATGAGCAGAATATGTGTGTTAAAACATTTAGTTTTTCAGACGATTCACAGCTGTTTTGATTTCAAAATGCAAGTTTTAAATGATCACTAATGTTCTGGTGTCTCCTACCTGTCCACTGACACCAGATACCCCTCCCCTCTGCTCATCTTTCTGGTGTTTGGTGCAGAATAATCAATAAGAGGGAGGGCTATATGGGCATATTTTCCCACCTACTTCCTATTCCTGCTTTCCATTTAAAATGCTGAATAGAATTATAAACCCATTAAGCAGTGTTAAAATGCACTATTACCAGAGTGCTCTTTTTAAAAACTGGATCACTTTACAATGGAGCCACATCTTCCTTTACCGTACGTCAGGAAGGGTTACGGAAAGCAGATAAAATCAGCCAAAGAATTAAAAAGTACTTCCTGTAGAGAATTAAATGCTTCACAGTTTCTATTACCTACAAAATGTCCATCAGAAAAAAAAGGGTTAAAAATTATTTTTAATTTGTTGCACTTACTATCAAAATGTGATGCTATCTCAAAAATGTCATAAACGTCCATTGCCAAACTTGGAGACTCCATATATGCAGGCCCTTTTTGGGACAGAGGTGTAGGTTTGTGACAGAAAATATATTTGATGTGTAAGGCAAGGAAGTTTGTGAAGGGGCAGATGGGTCTTGAAGGAAGAAGGATTCAAGCATGGTGGTGTGCAGTACTCAGTTGTGTGCTCAATTGGTTAAGGAAGGCTTTTTAAAGAAATGGTTATATTCACCTAAAGAAATTACAGAGCCTTCCAAAGACAAAAGCCCTTTTAGCAGAGCAGCCTTATATCTCCGGTTACCTTTGAATGCATGTGCCTTCCAGGAAGATTAGTAACAACAAGGAAGGGAGAAGAGAGAAAGTCGTGTCTGAACATCCTCTTCCACAAGCTGGAGCTGAAGCAGTGGAAGAGTTTTCCACCCCGTTGTGTCATCTGGTATTTGGGGTGCTTTTCTTGGCACATGCCAAGACATTTGCATGAATAAGTAACCAAGATGAGTTCAGCTAAAATGAAATCTATCTGAACTGGCTATTTAAACTCTGAATTAGATTTTTCCCGGGAAAAGAAGTACTGTGCTTCTGAGAATAGAAAGTGTAACAGTTAGGCTTCAAATGCTGAGCCACAATCAGAAAACTCAGCTTCTCATTAATTAGAAACAAACCCCTTCAACAAAATTACAGACAAAGGCAAGAAGCAGACACACAAAAAGATAAAACTATAAAGCAAAGCAGAAAGTAATCAATTGATGCACTTCAGCTTTGCATTGTTCTGTTTACCACCCTCTGAAATGTTTATACAGATTCCTTGTTCTAATATCCAAATATCCTTGAATGAATATTCAGGATATTTGAAATTCAGCTTTCCTCAGAGCATCTCATGACAGGTAGAGAGAAAATGGTTATCCTCATTTCACAGGGGGAGAATTGAGGCAGGAAAAGCCTGTGATCAAAATGAGTTCCCTGGAGAGGCAGTCTCCAAAAAGCGGCTGGCTTTCCTATTCTTCATGGCTATCAGTGCTAGAGATAAAATAAATTCTACTTAAATACTGAATTGGTTTAAAACCACAGAATTTGGGTGAATTCTGCAAATAGTACAGTTTTTATTTGGCCTCTCACTTTTATAGCCCTTGAAATACCTTTCCATTTTCAATGTTTTCTATGAAAATCTGAAAAAAGGAGAGAGATATAATGCACATAATGTTACATATAATCTATGTCATACATATTTAATGAAAGATTATATTCTTAAGCAAGATTGCAATTCAGGCAACTGGAGATTAGAATGATTTAATTATACATCTATATATAAGTAGTACAAGTAGAAATTAACCAAATTTTATCTATTTCTCTATGCATGTATGCAGATGCATTTTCTGACCTTGAAAAAAAGAAATCTATAAAAGTTGTCAGCAATCTTTTGGATATAGGCGAATGAAATTACATTTGAAGTAATTACAGAAGTAAATGCCGACTAATCAGCAATTCGTCACAAAGTAATTTCTTGTTAATGTAAAGATAATATAAAAATGAGGAAAAATAAAACTAATGTACAAAAAAATAATTAGAAAAAAAAAAATAAAAGTGGTTTCTTGTGGATGAAATCACCTTTGCTCTTTCTGTCCCTCCAGCGCTCTGTGCCAATGCCCCGTCGGCGCCGCTGCCCTGCCCTTCCCCAGCCCTGGGCGGGCAGGAGGTGGCGATGCACCAGCTCTGCCCGCTGCCAGCACAGCCGCTCCCTCCCGCCGGGCTGCCCCCGCCCTTTGCCGGGGGCTGTGGGCAGCTGGAAGTTACCCCTTGCAGGCTGAGGCTGGTAGGAGGCATTGGAAGGAGCAGAAGGGTCTTTGCTCTCCAGGCCCTCTGGCCAATCCCTCTACTAGAGACCCTCACTTCAAATGGATTCAAATAGCTGCTTTCCAGGTGTCTCCCAGCTGGCTGGTAACCCAATATCCTACGGGTTCATGTACCTATTTTTCCTAAATTTCCTCAACTTCCCTTTCCTCTGCATCAACATCTGGCATCAACCTAACCACAAGCTTGAATATCCCTTCAAATGTATTCAGGACTATTTTTCCTTAGCAGGCAGGCTCTTTTTGAAATCGCAGTCATTGTATGCATATTTTCATAGCCTTCAAATTTCACAGGCCTTGCTGAAGGCAGGATTTTATTAGTTTTCTACATGATTAAGATTGCTTATGTCATTCATGGATCACCAAAAGAAAATATCAGAACTCCGCATCTCCATTAATTTCAGTAGACTTAAACTGAGATAAACACAGCCTGTTATGCCGTGGCGTCTCAGAGAAGTGAACTCATTTCAAAGCCCTGCATTAGTGAATAGATGAGGCACAAATGCCATCCAGAAGCAGTAACCTAACTACAGTTTCTTTTCTTCCATTTCAGCATAGCTTTGACAGCACAAATTTTTGTAACTAGTGTAATGATTCTTGATGGCAGATGATAGCAAAATATCCTAGCAAATACTTAGCTTAATTGTGTTATTTTTAAAGATAACTTTGACAGTTTGCAGACTATGAACAATAGGTTTAAACACACTTTTTAAAAGGCTGGGACAATGCACACAACTTCTGTGGGATGAAGATATAAAGAAGAAAAATATCTTGGTAGTTGATGGTAACAAAAAATCTAATACAATGAGCTAGGGACAAAACATCTAAGTTAATTCCACCAGTTATCCAGATGTTAAAAATTGTTTGTCCTCTTCGGGGAGGTTACCTCTCCTTATGAGTGGGAGACATACAGTGACTGTCTCAGAATTAAATAGAAGTATATTAACATAGACACAGAGTGATATCATTGGTGTAAATTGGTAAAGCAAATGCATTTGCCAAGAATTTTAAAAGTGATTAATGGTTCTGGATGACTTCTAAGTGCTTTGCTTTAAGACCTTTTAGAAGGACTGTTTTCCTTAAGGTGAGATCTCAGTGTGAGAGTAACTCCCTTTTACATATCTGAAGCAGAGCTCTGTGCTAGAGTTGAGTTTTCCAGAGTTACTACGTGTAAAAATGTAGATCCTACTCCTGATGTTCCTGAAAAGTATTACACGAATGCTTGGTGTTATTTAGTTACACAGATTCAAAGTTACCGTATGCAAATAAAAAATAAGTCAAGTTTTCCAATTTATTTAAAGAGCTTAAAAGCAATCAATATGAAGTTATCATCAATAAAATCTAGGGATGCCTTCAAAATATATTTAGGGCTGCTGATCTTATGTGTTAAAGCCAGTCATTTATTTCTTTCCTATGAATTGAAGAGTCTGCTTCTGCTCCTCTTTGAAGTCAAGGAGAGTTTTATCACTGTCTTCAAGGACGGGCAAATTAGAGCCCAAATTAGCATCTGGAACTATGTACAGTAGGGTGTTCAAGTGGTGTACAACTTGTCACCACAATTATAGCAATTTTAATCAACCTCATTTGCTGTTTGCTTCCCTGAGATTTCCAGGAAAATTTGCTCATCTGCACTTCCGTGTTAATATCTCCCTACCCTTTCTGTTTTACAAATCATGCTTTTATTCTGTCACTCCTGCTGTAGCTGAACCGGAGCATTTTAATAAACCTCTTGTTACCCACATCTTCTATCCATATGTCATTGACTTAAGCAGAGCAGTTTGTCAGGTTAATATTTTATACATTTTGTATTTAGACTATTACTTAGCTGATCCATAACAGGGGATTATAGTCAGGGATAGGAATATTGAGTGCCTTTTTTTTTTCCTTTCCCACGTGCTTGTCTCCAAGACAACTAGATGGCTGTATTTAAAAGAGCACAAAGACCTGAACGAGTAGCTCATCCAAGTCTTTTAGCAAGTGAATGCTCTGCGGTTTTGCATTTTCAGGCAGGCCTTTCACTCCATCCCCCTGACATTTTTCACCTCGGGCTCTGATGGGTGGTAACTCCAACTGGGAGCCCAGCTGCTAATTGCAGCTATTAAGCTGCTGCTAGTGTTACTCCAGTTCCCTTTTGTTTCTGGTTTTATCTGGTTTGGCTGGAGAGTTTCACTCCTGATAGCCATATTTAAAAGCCACAATGATATTCTTCCTTTTCTCCCTTTCAGTCAGGGCTGGTGATTATTAGGTACATCCTCTCTCCAGCTTAGCCTGCTTGCAGCGATTTTTCAAAGCAACGCTTCAGTTTCCTGGATTTTACACACAAAAACCCCCAAAAACCAACCAAACAAAAAACTCCACAACGCTTGGCCACAGCAAAAGGTCCCTGGCAATCACAACTTAGAAACAGAAATTGCCGTCAGCCGCGCTGGAAGCCCTCGTGCTGCAGCCACAGACGCACCAGCAGCCAAGCAGAGGTCGCAGCTCACTATTAACCAGCCATGATCTGCCATTAATCTGAATCTGCTTCTGAAATTCAGCTCAGCACTCCGTGAATTTCCTCTCCCTCCTTGGCTCTGTCAGGAATAACACCGTGCACTGGAAACGTAATGTTTGAGTGGTCAAGCTTCATTGCTCCCCTGTATATTTTTTGGCCTGATAATTACATTAGGGATGTAAAATATGTAACGTAAGTTTCCTGTGAGAATTTGCTGCTGAGCTAAGTGCTATCACATGTCATGGGGGTTTCAAAGTGTGTTCAATACAAAACCCCAAATCTTGTCCAAACAACATATTTAGATGGGAACTGCAAGAAAGATGGTGTTTTTCAGCTGTAGACGAGGCTCATTGCTGCTCCTGTGGACAGCTGGTTGTGACACCCGTGAGGTGCCAGTTTTTACTAGAACGTTTCATTCCTTTAAACAAGAGTGGCACAAATTTTTATGATTCAGATAACCTTTCAGGGGTTTCATACTCCAGGGAGATAACATCTTTGTATGGACTCAAAAAATCCAGCAAGCCGTTTCCATCCTCTCCCTAAGATGATTTATCTTGCTTCATTTCAAACAACTCCTTCTGTACTAGACCCTCTTTGTGAAAACAGTACTCCAGTCAAAATTCAAACTCGATTTCATGTGCTGGCACTTCTGAAATTTCACATCCTCTTCCTTCCTATCAGTAAATCTAGTACTGAAGGTAAACTTCTGCTGTTGGATGCGTGTTGCAGACACCTTACTGGTATGAACACTGACTGTAAATATTCCTATAAAAGGCATTGTTGTGTTCATGTGATTTACTGGGTAAATGAGGTATTGGCAATCCTCAGTCCATAATTTTTGTGCAGTCAAATAAGAGCCTGAGTCCTTCGTAAGGCTCTGTTGATGTCCTTCGGGAAGTTTTAGAAAGCAAAAATGCATTAATTAAATTGCCAGTAAAATGAAATAAATAAAATAAGTATAAATGTATGAAAAGTGTCCTGTCTCCCCCTTCCCCATTCTCCCAATCTTTCCTTTCTCTTCACAGCTAACAGTAGCAGAAATAAATCAGCAGTATTTGAGTACACAAGCAGAAATAAAACAGTTTTGGAAGGTAAGATTTAACAATGAAGTGTTCCCATCAAAATCTGGTTTTGACAGAAAATATGTTTTGTAAATAGGTATCTTCCTTCCTGTTTTCCATAGAACATGTTGCTTTTTCTCACATATATCCAGCAAAATCTGCATATCAAAAAGTTTCCTTCAAACAAAATCTTTCAATCTTACTTTAAAGGGGAATAAAGATTTTAAGGAAATCCTGTGAATAGTAAACAAGCATAAAAAACCTTCTAAATTCCTCCCATTTTGCTGACATCATTTTGTTGGGGAATAAACATGCCACAATGTCTAGGCTGGGTCATTAAAAAAAAACAACCTATATAAGATCAGGTCGGTTCTCATTTCCACCAACTTCTGTTTCAGTCTTGTCCAAGGGAGCACAGTTCTCTTCTGGTTCATCACAGAAATAGGAAAACTGAGACCAAACCAGGACATAACTTGAGGCAGGGAAAAATGAGATAAAACTGGTGCAGAAAATTAATTTAAACAAAGATTAAATAGGCAGGAAAAGATCGTGCCTTCCTTTTCTCACATATTGTCTCTGATGATGACCTAAGGAGCTGCCTGAAATTGTCATGTACCAAAGGATTGCCAGCATGACAGACTTCCAGACAAGTCTTGAAGTAAAGGTAACCTTCCCTGCACTGCTTATTTTTTTTCCAAATTCTAAGCATCTGAAGGGATGCGGTCTTCATCTTCTGCACAAGTGAGCATTTTGGAGCCCTGTCCCTGTTTTATGTGGAGTTCTGAACATATATGTCATTAAAACTTGGACCAGCATTAGTCACTTGCCAAAAATCCCTTGGATTTCACAATGGTTGGGACAAAAACGTATATTCATATGCACACATATTTTTTCTTCTAAATCAGCAGTAAGAAAATATTTTTGGAGAAAACATCAGCATTTTCATTACCCTTTTCTGATTTTCCTCACATTTACAAAGAGGTAGAAGGATTGTTTTGTTAGAAGGTTTTACAGCTTGGATTGTGCTGAGTAAGGGAAAATTCAGACTGAACACTGAATAAAACTTCCTGAAAATAGATGTTATTAGGCTTTGTGACAATATCTCAAGGGAAAGGAACAACTCCATCAGTTGTGACACTTAAAACCAGACTGGACAATACAATAATAAGTATTCTGTGTGGGCTGTTCTGCATTGTCATGAGGTGGATGAGGAGAGCTATAAGGTCTTTTTCACATCTAATTTCTCCAGTAACTATTGGAAAGACAGATGCAAAGGAATGTCTGTTTTAGTAAAGATAATTAAATATCTTAACTACTGTTGGAAGACATGGAATGGGAAAAGATCCTGGTAATTCCTTTGTAAATTAGTTTCTGTCTTAAATCCCCCAGGTTTTGGATGTCCAGGTAGGCCTGTTTTAGTCATTCATTAATACAGAAAAGGCTTTTATTCTAATTCCTATTTAGGTGTAATAAAACTGAACTGTAAAGAAAAGAGATTGAGTGATTGATTGATTTTGCTATATTTATCAAAACAATCAATCCAGTACTGCAAGCACAGAGTGTTAATCTTATACACAGAGACACAACCCCAACCTTGTCTGATCTGAGCAGGTTGAAGCAGGGACAGCACTATTCCCAGTCCCTTCAGTGTAACGAATGTCACCCTGCAAAACTTGATTCTTGCTGTCTCTGCTAGGGATGTGATTCCCCAGCACCTTGGAACTAATCACTCATCAGTTTTAAGAAGTATCTCAAAACAGAGGATGACCTTACAAAGCATGATGGCAGACCATCTTTCCCTTCCTAAGATGTTTTTTAGAAAGGTCTACCTGGACTTGAAATGTACTGATTTGCTGTAACAGAGGCTGCTCAGGTCAAACTCAGACTTTTGGAAAGTCAAGTTCTTCACCATCAGGTCCCAATATCTATAGACTACACTAGAAAACCTGACTCCACTAGCACACAATCTCCCCTCTCTCCTTTCTCAAAATGACCAACATTCTTAATATGTTTTCCCACAAATATATGTAAAAGTTTCTGAAGCATCTACAAAGTGCTCTATCAGAATTCAGGACAAACAAACAAACAAAGAAACAAAGAAACAAACAAACAAAGGTATTCCATCCTTCAGGATCCTACTGAAGAATATTTCTCATTTAAACTAAGGGATGTAATTTCAGGTACATTGGTGACAGCAATACAAGTGGTGGAATTATTTCACATAGTTAGGTCTGAATACAACAGACTGAATACAGCTGTCATCTTAAACTCTACCTAAAAATCAACCTGATGTCAGTGCATACTATGGAGCATAAGGTAAAACACATTTTTCCTGTACAACCTCCTATTATAAGAAAGGAGCCTTACTCAATAAGAAATGCCATTCACAAAGTTCTTACACTAAGCACCAGGGCAGCATATTATAGTAATCCATATCTGAGGCAATAAAAACATGTCACAAGCTCCACAAATTACAGGAGAAGCTCCAGTTTTCATGAAGCAAAAAGACATAATTAAAAAAAAATAAATACCACATAATTAAAAAGAAACAAACTTGCCAACATTTTCTACCTGAATAGCCATGAACCTGATCAAGGAGGTGGACAGACTCTATTTTTCCTTCAGGAAAAGTTAATTGTAGCTGCACTCTTACCGATTTGGAAAAAAAAATATGCCATTTCATATTCAAGTTCATCTGTTCGGTGTAACTGGTGACAGTAGCAGTAATATAATAGGAACTGATGAATAATAATGTACAGAAAAAATAAATTAATCTCATACAGAATTAGGGAGAGAGGGAGAAATAGAAATAGACAGAGAGTTTTTGAAAGAATATGTGATTAATTATCAAATAATTGTTCTCACTATTTTACAGTACAAATAGCTGAAAAGGTTTATATTATCATACCATCAATGCTAATAAGCTTGTAAACTTGAGCACTGTAAAACATGGATTTGAATACATTAAATTCTACTTACATATTTGACAGGATGCTAAAATCTGACTGTACTACATCTTGTTATGAATTCACACATTACTGTCGGTCAGAAAACCCTGACACTAACTTCCATTGCTAATGGTAATGGGTATGGGAGATTTTAATAATAAAGTGTGTGTGCTCGTTATTTTTCAGAGACAGTCTGTGGAAAGCAATTCCAAATCAAGAAATATGACAACAAATGAATACATTTGCATTAGGAAAATATAACATCCCTGAAGGCTGAAGGAAACAGTTTCATAAGCATCTGAAATGAATTGTATGTATGACTTCCACAACTGTAAATGTGAACAGAAATACAAAAGATCAAAGGTTTCAGTGCAGTGTATTATGCACAGCTACACTGAACTTCCACCTAGTAGCTGAATGACAATAAATTTGTTTTGAAATCAGGTGCTCTTCCCAGAGCTTTCAAGCCAAAAGTTGCACTGAGTCAAAGACTACCTGAAAGCTGAATTATCAAGTGAAGCTTTCAAGGCTCCTTTCCCAAAGAGGGGAATTTTTTTTTTAGCCTTGTTTGTTTATGAGATACAGAAGCTAACAGATCAGGACTTAAAACCACACACTTTTCAGTTTTCATGAGGAGAACATCCTGGAAATTGTTACCATGTGCCTAAGGATTTTCATTCTCTAGCACTTGTGGCTCATGTTGTAAGTGATGCTGCACCAACGTTGGCCCCTTTCTGGTGACGATGCTTTGGGCTGCAGCTGGTGCACTTGAGAGAGGAGTCAGTAAACTTGGGTTATGGTAAGCTTAAGGAAAAGAATCAAGGAAAGAGACAATCATATAAAGCTAGCCAAATCACCTGTCTCAAGGCAGGATGTCATTCTCCTGTCACTCCTAGCCTTCACTTGCCTAATACAGTCTTACAAACTGTTGCTGGGTGCATATTCTTCAGTCTTTCCAGACTATCACTTCTAAAGCTGCACTGATCCCAGAAAGCTTTCCTGAGTGTCTTCTTTTAAACTTGTATCCTTTTTACTGTGTTTGCCAAGGACACAAAGAAATTTAGTTTTCTCTTTCTTTTCATAGCAACCTATCACACATTTAAAAATTCTTAACGGGTCTGTTTTTTTCAGATTAAGCAATCCCATTTATGTCAGGCAACAGTTGAATATCATGCAACCTGGTCATAACTCTTATAATTTCTGCTGCTCCCACTCACCTGTGGTGGGTACTTGTATTCCTTGCAGTCCCGTGGTCAAAATTGAACAGTTGCTTGGTTGAAGCTTTAGCTGTTCTGCAAAGAGTACCCAAGAAAATTTCATCTGTCTTATAGGCTATGCATGCTTCTGTTAGTGCAGTCTGGTATGACGCTAGTTTTGTCCACAACATTGTGCTGTTTAAATTTTCTTGACTGTCCTCATTTTTCCTTGGAATATAATAGCTGAGGTATTTGTATTCCCATGTTTTAACTCAGACAAAATAGGTATCTTATGTTTTGCATTTGCTTCTACAGGAAATCACTCCAAGGTATTATGAGTTCAGAGACCAAATCACATTACTAAAATATTAGATGACCTTGTCCATGTTATATTTGTTTGCACTTGTTCCCACATTGCAAAGCTATGACCACTGTATGGCTACAGACTGCAGTAACAATAAATTCAACTGACTAGAGTAGCTGCTGCAGTAACATTCTTTGGTAATATGGATGATTTCTAGGTTGTATGAATAACTTCTGAGTTCTGAATCTTAAAAAAATATTTGCTATTCAGAAATATGCAGTGATGACTTTAAACAAACAATTTGCAAATTATGAATTATCTTCAAGTTCAGGTTTTTTTTTTTCATTCATTCACAAATCAGGCTCATTTGCTTGCCAAATGTCTTAAGGCAGCGCTTAAACATTTTTTGTCACATCCCACTGATCTGAGAATGACCTGGCGAACTCAGTGGAAACTTTAGAGGATGAGCATGAGGGAACAACAGCCCAATGACGTCCCACAGGAGGGAGGAAAGTTGGTATGTGGCATGCACTTAGCAAATCTATCACTGCCACTGCACTGGAGTGGGCACTGAAGTGCTGGGGGGCTTGGTACTTGAATTTCCCTTCTTTTTAACTTTAATTTAATCCCTCAAAGATATACAGTCTTCAGTTTGAGTCACATGCATAATAATTCTTAAATGGGCAACAAAACATTTAAAATAGAGTGATTATAAAGAAATAGTAACTAGTACAGGGCACAAATAAACAATATTCTCAAAAAAAAGTAATAAAATTAATTAAAAAAAAGTTTTTACATAACAATGTAGTTATTTATTAACATGGGAAATCAGGCACTCCACACAGGGATTTTGACACTGAACATTTTCTATTAATAAATGTGTGCTTTTGCCCAAGATGAGGTGAGCAGTGTAATTGAAATTTTAAAAAAAGACAAAAGTTTTTTTAAAAGTCTTTTATCTGAATTTGTACAGAATCTGGATCTGATTTATCTCAGTGGATTGTGCTATCATTAGGAGAATGACCATTTTTATTCATCTGACATGCAGAAAAAAATAAATTACATTATGGGTTATAAAAATCACTTTTATTTTTTTCAAGAGGTGGAACTCTCTGTTACACTTTATGAATTAGCTTTGAAGGACTGACTGATTATAACTGATTAGATTTACCAAACCTGGAGATTTTCAGTGCAGACTGAGTTTAAATACTCTAAGATTTTATCTGTATTTGTAATACTCTAAGAATTCCTCTATATTTGTATGCAATTCAGCACAATAAAAGCAGATCAGTGGATCAAAGCCCTTGCTGCTGAAACCCCTGCACCACATGTGGCCCAGGGGCTTTAATTTGCACTGAGGGCTGAATATCACCAGGACACATATTTGAAGCTGTCCAAAGGCCCAGTCACTACTTTGGACCCATCAGAGGCTGGAGCAGGCTCAGTGCACCTCCGACAGTGCTTCTTGTGTCCTTTTGTCCCAAAGGAATCCCATGGGCTCACCCTGGAACCAGAACCAGTGTGTACATCTCGGGGTTGATCAGTTCCACACCAAAACCTCCCTGCTCCTGCACAGCGTGTGACTGGGCATGCAGAGCAGTCAGCTGAATCTGCAATTAAGCAATTTCAATGTGTTTATTTCAAGTAATCTGAAAACAAGACAAATTAACATCCAAATTTTGAAAGACGCTATTTGTTCTGAGGGAATGCATGCTGCTGAAACCCTTCTGCAGATTACATTTCTAGTTTTGATGCTACCATAGGGTAGGATCAGCTAGACTTAGAGTCTGAAGGCCCTGTGATGTTCACTGAGGGGGAATCTTCCTGCCAGATTAACCCTGGAACTGTAAACTTTGGAAGACTGACCCAGGAATTCCAAAGGTTGGAAGGACAATGAAGAGCGCGGAAAAAAGTTGACCTTACAAGCTTCCTGTCATTCGAGACTATAAACTCCTTACAGCCTGGGTTCACCCTGGGGGCTCCTGGGAGGTCTAACCTTCTTGCTAAGGGCCCAGGAGACACAGTCAAGTCAGATCTGGGGCTCATGAATTATCGAGTTTGCATTGCATGATGCCTTGAGGTCCTGGGTGTAGAGAGGATTTACCAGTGACCCAGTTGCTAGTCCATGTCACAACACTGCAGATCTTAGAGTGAAGGAGTCCTTTGTGGGAAGGAAATGTGAAAAAGCCCATGTACTATAAGTTCTACAGCTTCAGAAAAATCACATTGAATGTAGGAAGTGTCAGTAAAGAGTATCAGGTTACCATGTTCTAACAAAAATCACCTTTCTGGTTTTTATTTTTCTTTAATTTAGATTTTTTTATGTGCTTCTAGAATTATGACAATAGTAGAAAGAAAAATTAAACAAAAATCACAGCCAGGCTCTACATCTGAAACTGTTAGTCTGGAATGTTCCTAAAAGGACCCAAATTGTATATTCATACCATCCCTTTGCTGCTTTAACTCCCCACCCGCATACAGTATGCCAAGCTGTTTCTGTGTAGTGATGTGTCCCTGCCTGTGCTCTGTATGTCTATATTAATACACATATATATGAGAAACGGCTGTGATGGTTGGAGCCAGGGAAGGGAATATTTGTGCCTCCACAGAGCTCTGTGGGGAGGGACTGCTGAGAAATGGTCCAGAAGGTTCTTTACGACACTCAAGTTCAGGAACTGAAATTAGTAAAATGCCATTTATGTAGTAGCAGAATGAATTATTCAATCTGCTGTGTGGACTGAAAGTCTAATTTTAAAAGTCTAGCTTGCCTAAAGAGCCCTGTGCAAAACATTCATTAAATGTAAGGCAGTACCAAGTGTTACTGCCTGGCTGGGTGTCTTGGGAGGGGTTGTCTGGTATGAACCACCATGTCTAATCTGTTCCATAAACTGTGGGTAACAGCAGAACAAGAATCTGTTTCCCAGTTATATGAATATTTTGGAGAAGTTTTGGGTCTCCTCCTTATGCCACATTCAGGATGTTTTTGCATGGATACCACTGGGCTCCCCAGCAAGGTCAGTATGTGGGGGTGCAGGAGGCAGCTCAGCCCTGGGGGAAAAGCCCTGGAACGGACCATGCAGAGCCATGGAGGAGGTACAGCCCTGCTCTGTCCTGGGGCCTTGCTGTGTCCCCAGAGGCCAGGGCAGACACAACGGTTTGCAAGGTGTCAGCTTGTGGCCTTGAGGGTGAGAGAGGCTGAAGGGACAAAGCTTCTCCCTCTCTCTTAATATTTGATTTTGATAAGACAATAGAGTGCATCTGAGCATCCCTTGTCATGGAAACTACTGTCTATCTCAGCATTTCCCTGTAAGAGGATCCACCTCGGTGCATCAGCACTTTTCTGACACAAAAATATTTCCCTGAAAAATTTCTGACTGGCCAGTTGCTAACATGAACATCAGTAATGAGCTCCTCCAAACCAGCAGCCAGCATATTATGTTTGTGTGTGTCAGCCAGAGAAGGCGTAATTTGTACACTGTGTGGCAGCTTGTCCTCTAGACACTGAATATGTGAAGCAGGATTTTATTAGTTAGCAAATCACCCTAGATTAAAATTAATGAAAGGTGACTTTTCTTAATATACCTCTGTGATGTAGGGACCTTTTCTGCCACCTTCATATCATGACTCAGGTTTTTGTCCTGTGGGAAATGTTGTGCAGGTCACCCTTGAGCTCCTTCCCAGGCTAGGATCAGATTCTGTTCTGTAAGGAAGAAGTGACAGAAAACAATAAACCAGTAAACAGTAAATAGTACTTTCTGTTACCTTTGGCTGGATTGTAATATGTAATGCCAATCTGAAATAACTAAAACCAAAATATTGTCGTATGTTCACAGAATAAAAATACATACAGTAGTTCCATCAATCAATTAATTATTTTCTAAGTACATATACGTCCATGTAAATAAACATTTAGATTATCCAGATGAGTAGCAGGCTCTGAAAGAACTATGAAAACCTTAACCGAAAAACTGCTAAGGATCTGCTGAAGTAAAAGCTACCAGATGCATGTATGAGTTGCCCCAGTGAGATCAGGTTTAACCATCTTTAGTCTATTTGCTCATGAATAACAAAGTAAGGAGATTTAAATCTTCATTGTTACTTCAGTAAAGTCTAATTAACTTCCCTGCTTCCTCAGAGAAAAACAACTACCCTCAGACAAACGGCTGGATAACATCACCCAATATCCTGAAGAGCTTTGGGGACTTTCAATTATTTCAAAAGTGGGGTTGTTTCCCTCTTTCTCTGCTGTCATCCCGCATCATATATCTTAGGCAAACAACACGGGGAAAAAAAAAAATCCAACAAGCAAGATGCCATTCAGAGATGTTTGCATGGTTTACCCTGATGAAGAACAGGAGATAATTGTCAGAGATAATGCTGCCTCTGGTCCTTAAGGTGGACTTCTTTCCCATGAAGTGCTGCTCGCTCTGCTAAATAGAAAATTCCTGATTTAATTTCTGGCTATCACTTAATGCCTTATGGCAGCGTCTTCCATGCCAATAGCAAGTCCATCTCCATTTGAAGTGAACCAAACTTGGACCTGAAAATACTTGCCTGAAAGTACAGTTTGGCACGTTCAACTGCGCAACTCAACATAAAGGCCATGCTCCTCAAATCTGTTTTCATTCTAACCTACTTTTTGTGCCAGAAAGTATCCACCTGGAAGGCAGCAGTACATGGAAACATTCAAATGAGTCTGCTGCAAGGCATTTATAGCCCATGTTCAGCATAGTGTAACTCACCAGAGAACGTGACTTCAGGCAATGTCATTGCATCTCCTCTTTCCCACTTTCTGTTCATTCTTGTTCCCCGAAAGGATAAGCAATTTTTTTGAGTTTTCAGTAAGGAAAGCCTCACATGTGGTCTTACATTTTAGTGCTCTTAAGATCTTTGGCTGCCATAGGAAGGGCAGAACTACATTAGTGAGCCTAATTTTTAAAATATATTTTTTTTCATATTCCAGATATAAAAAATAGTGAGTCTGCTCTGTCATGGTTTAACTCCAGCCAGTAGCCAAGCACCACAACACTGCTCACTCCGTCCTCCACCAGCAGGATTGGGGAAGGAATTGCAAAAGTAAAGTTAGAGAACTCATGTGTTGAGATAAAGACAGTTTAATAGGGAAAGCAAAGGCCACACACGTAAGCAAAACAAATCAATTCGCTGCTTCCCAAGGGGCAGACAGGTGTTCAGCCCCCTCCAGGAGAGCAGGACTTCATCATCTATAACGGTGNAGGAAGGGCAGAACTACATTAGTGAGCCTAATTTTTAAAATATATTTTTTTTCATATTCCAGATATAAAAAATAGTGAGTCTGCTCTGTCATGGTTTAGCTCCAGCCAGTAGCCAAGCACCACAACACTGCTCACTCCGTCCTCCACCAGCAGGATTGGGGAAGGAATTGCAAAAGTAAAGTTAGAGAACTCATGTGTTGAGATAAAGACAGTTTAATAGGGAAAGCAAAGGCCACACACGTAAGCAAAACAAATCAATTCGCTGCTTCCCAAGGGGCAGACAGGTGTTCAGCCCCCTCCAGGAGAGCAGGACTTCATCATCTATAACGGTGGCTAGGGAAGACAAACACCATCACTACCCACATCCCCCTTTCTCCTATCTC
>WAAG01078146.1:1028-33570 GCA_013390105.1 Tichodroma muraria
ATTCTGAATTTTATGAAGAACAAATAAAATCTTTTAATATAAACATGGGGTATGACTTATACCTATTCTCTAGTCTGTTGACCTTTCTCCAAGCCTTCATAACCAAGTCCTTTTTTGTGTCAACCTCCGCACATATGGGTTGGTGGCAGAGTCAGAGAGATTTGCCAGCTGAAGACAGCATAGCTGTGCTTGTCTTACTGTCCCTTGGAAAGGCTTCTCTCACATATTAAACCAGAAGAGCAGGCTGTGGGACTAATTCAGCCAGCTCACCATCTTGACTTCATCAGGGATAAAGCTACTGAAATGGTACAGTGGTACTACTCTCTATGTTCTGCTGACATCTAAAAATGTGTGAGGAAAAACCTGTGGCCAAGGTTTCAAAACCCTGGGAGAGTTCTGCTAAATGGCCTGCATTAGTTCACTGCAAAAAATGAGCCACTGACCAAAGGAATCAGAATGGTCCTTGAACCAGAGGGACTTTTAAATCAGATCAGCTTGGGATCAGTGAAATCTCAAAATTATAACTTTCTCCGTGGTCCTCCCTCTGAAAGAGGGAGAAGAAAATTAGACGTCCAGCCTCAGAAATATTTTTAAATAGCTAGCAAAGTTGGTGCTTTAATCTTTCTACCCATATCTTCCCCATTGGGCTCACCATGGGCTGGAAACCACATCATCACCAGCCCCTAATTAGTCTGCTGCCTTTCTGGTTGGCAGGACCACAGCTTAAGAGAGTAAGAGAGGATAGCTTGCTCTTCAGTGCTTTCCATCACTTCTCACACAGATCTCTAAATATTACATAGGTACTTTAGATAGGGATCTTTAATATAGAAAGTAATGAAACACAGTTTCTATTGGGAACACTAAGGCTTTAAAGGAAATGAACTCAAGTGTTTAGAATGAAGTATTTTGTCTGAGAGTTGTGGTTTTTCTTAGCATGAGGGAAGAAGAAATAGCCCTGTTTAAAGTTTTAGAATGTAAAGCTTAAACAGAAACCTCAATTAGTTGGAATAAAGTTAATTTTAAAAATTATGAATAAATTTAAATACAGTGGAAGCTATAGTTCATGTAAAAAGTTCTTGAAATCTGCTGCATACTTAAAACCGATTTGTCAAAATATTCAGCCTGTGAAAAATGCCGTGTTTATGATTTTACTTGTCTGATGCCACTGTAATGTAATGAAATTAAAGGAGGGAACTTCAACAATGAAACATAAAATTTCATTAAGAGTTTGTTTATATAAGAAGGCCTGTGTTTATAAATATGAATTGTATAAATTTCAAGAAGTCTGAGTGATAGTTCTGTGATAGAGGAACTAGTGTAACTTGATTTACTGCTTTTACGTTTTCTGTCTGTAGGAATACCTGCCCTATCTATGTAGTTCTCAATGTGGCTTTTAGTACAAAAAAAGTACAAAAATTTCCCCCCAGGACAGTGTTGTTCCATATGTTGTGTTGAAGAACACTTCAAGGCAGATCCACCTTCACATTTCGACTCTCTTTCGTGCACCTTTGAACATGACGTCTCTGGCGGCACGTTAATTCAATTTGTTGCTTCTAAAGTGCTTTCCCAAAGCACCTCCATGTGTGTGGCAGCATGCACAATGATCCTGTTATTAATTCTGTGAGTAGCATGGCTTGTTGAGGCAGTACCAGTCTGACCTTATCATGGGTCCTGTCTACTGGATACTATACAGACACTTCCCTGATTTAGCCACTAGTTTGATTCCATTGCTAATGCTCACGGAAGAGTATCTATAGAAAGCCGGAATTGGGTGAAAGATAAGAATATCATACATTTCTTGGCAGATGGAGGAAATTATGGTTGAATGGATTTTTAGGTACAGCCCTTATTTTTTGCCCTTTAAGAGGCAAGAATAAAAATGCATGCGCTTTGTCCTTTTTGTGCCAGTTGTGCAATGTACTTCAATTAAAAGTTTTTCTAGTAATACAAGTGAGTAAATAGAAACTTACATTTTTGACTTAACTCTGTCAGCAAGACTTGCCATGCTATTATGTAAATTCAACATCAGTTCACTAAGTGATTTTCCTGGTTTAATAGCATGAGCTTATGCCATATTTTTATGGAAGCACAAAGGGAAGAATTGATATAAGAGGCCCAATATTAAAGGCTAAAATGGATGAGCTAAAAAAATAAGCTTCTGTCAATATGGAATTATTTAGTGTATTTTGTTGCTTAACAACAGCTCTAATTTTTGATGTTGCCAAAATATGCCAGATCTTAAGTCCTTAGTAGTGAGAGTCATCCTACTAGCCAAAATCTTTCACATGAAACAAAAAACCTGTGAGTTCAAGATACATTAGAAACTGGCAAAAGCATCTTAAAATACTGAAATAAATTCTAAATAAACTGTTTTGCATACGAAAATTTTGTCAAAATTGAGTGCTTTCAGTGGAATCTCAAATGGTTATTGTTATGGGTTACTTTAGGGATGGTATTTGATATATCCAGTATGTTTTGTTTACTGTGAAATGTCTTTCTGCACAATTGGTTTATTAAGAATCTATGGATGTGGCATGTCCTGTTACTCATACCTATGTTGAATTATATTTAAAATTTATTTAAATTTATTTCTTTAACTTGCTCAGCACTTTCTGTTGGTACATTTTTTAACAATTTTTAAACATACAGAAAGAAAAGCATCTTTCACAGGTTTGGAAGTTAGTACTAAATAATGACAAAACCTATAAATATTTCAGATATGTGTAGCTATTTTATAATTCTGTTAAACATTCAAGCTTCACATCTAATGCTGTTTACTGGCTGGTGCATTTTCAACTTCTTGCATCAAGAAATATGGTCATGTTATGTGTATTACACCAATTGTGCTACAGATTTTACCAAAACTAGGGGAACTGAATTTCTCATATAATGAAATGATCAGGTTATTTTATATTGGGATACTGATCCCTTTATACATGTTGTTTATAACAGGTATCATATACTGTCTATTTATGCTGAAAGAAGTCTCTGCCAGAATCTTTTCCTTCAAGTGATTAGGTATTAATATGGTTGGGTTTTGTTTCTTTGTTTGTTTTTTTCATATCTGCTCTTATCCACTAAGCTCATGATATGCAGATACTATTCTTTTCAGAAGTACCAGCATAAAATCTGATCTCTTGCTAACTTGAGTCAGCAGAACTGCAATAGTCATATGTTGTTTGTCATTCCTCAGAAGCAGGTAGCAGGGTGTCATCGTGTGTAGTTTATTAACTTGCTGGTAACACTGTGTTGTGCACTCAAAACTTGCATTAAAGCAAGGTTTTTAAAATATATAGAGAGCATAATACTATTTTCCTCTTCTAGCTTAATAATTAAGCCACCAACACCGTTTGTACTTCAGTTCAAATTTCAGCATAGACATAAAAGCAATTATATCTTTAAAGCTGCTGAAATAGCACCTTCTTAGATTTTTAACTCTTCTTACCTCTTCTCCACATTAAAAAAAATGAAAGTTATCGTTCAAATTCAGGATGATGCTTTTCTTGCTCCTTCCTCCCTGTTCCTTAGATGTTGTTCCTGGCTTACTTTGTTCCATTGCTTTCTGAAGTTCACAGTGTCATGGTAAACAAGGCTGACAATAACTTGAAGTATATGCAAGCATTAAACTGCTTTAGATTTGTTTTCAGTTTAGGTCAGATAAAACCTTTCTGTACCTTCTGCACAGTTAGCCCTCATCCTTGAATACTGTGCTCATTAACATTGCTGATACTGAAACCTAATTGTTGTATTCATTTAGAACTGGAATTATTCTTTTTTCATAGAATCACAGTATCAGCTATGTTGGAAAAGACCTTTTGAGATCATTGATCAGCCCATGACCTTGTCAACTAGACCATGGCACTCAGTGCCACATCCAGTCTTTTCCTAAACACTTCCTGGAATGGTGTCTCCACCACCTCCCTGAGCAGCCCATTCCAGTCACCCTTTCTGTGAAGAAATTCTTCCTATTGCCCAACCTAAACCTCCCCTGGCACAGCTTAAGGCTGTGTCCTCTTCTCCTGTTGCAAGTTGCCTGGGAGAAGAGACCTACCCTAACTTGGCTACAGCCTTCTTTCAGGTTGTTGTGAGTGGCAAGTTCTCCCCTGAGCCTCCCCTTCTCCAGGCTAAACATCCCCAGCTCCCTCAGCCGCTCCTTGTAGGACTTGTGTTCCAGACCCTTCACTTGCTGGCTTTCTCCGGACGCGCTCAAGTGTCTCCACGTCCTTCCCAAACTGAGGGTCCAGAACTGGACACAGCACTCAAGGTGCAGCCTCACCAGTGCCCAGTACAGGGGAGGAATGACCTCCCTGCTCCTGCTGGCCACACCATTCCTGACACAGGCCAGGATGCCGTTGGCCATCTTGGCCACCAGGGCACACGGTGGCTCATGCTCAGCCATCTCTCAGTCAGCACCCCCCAGGTCCCTTTCTCCCTTCTGCTGTCCAGCCACTCTGTCCCCTGACTGTCGTGCTGCAGGGGGTTGTTATGGCCAAGTGCAGGACCTGGCACTTAGTCTTGCTGCTTAATCTTATATTGTTGGATTCAGCCCATCTTTCCAGCCTGTCTGAGACCCTCTGCAGAGCCCTCCTTCCCTCCTGCAGATCAACACTCCCATCCCACTTGGTGTCATCTGCAAATTTGCTAATGGCAGACTCAACCCCCCATCCAGATCATCAATAAAGATATTAAATAGGACTGAGCCCACCACTGATCCCAGGGGGACATTACTAGTGACTGGCTGCCAACGGGATGTTATACCTTCTAATGTACTGTCATGTCAATAAACTGCAATGCTATCTTAGAGTGTAATATTTCTCTCTTTCATAGGAAAAAGTCTTTCATCAATGGCACCTTTCCACATTGCTTTTTATTCCTGACAGGATTACCCTAATATTTTTATTATGCTTACACTAGCTGCCTTGAGGTCTGTATCAGTAATTTGAAAACCTCCATTTTGTTGCTTTTCCCCTTCAGCAGTTCAGTTACTTCCTTTAGGAGCTAACAAATCTACCTTCTTTTTGACTGTGCAGCTAGGCCAGCTCATTTCTTTCATTATCTATGTTGATTGCGTATTTACTGTTCTCATCAACATTAATAGTTTCCTTCTCCTTATTGCACTTTCAAATTTTCCCTGGTAATCATCCTTCTACTGTCATATTCTTACTTACTCATTTTCCTCTTTCTGTAAACTACAGCCATGCACAGACCTTCATCTGCTTTTAGAGCTTCATGTGTTTTCCTTTTTCCCTCCACAATGAAAAACCAAGCTAATGCAAATAAGGCAGATCTCTTTCTAATTTTCCCCTGTACTCTTTAATTTAAAACTCATCTTGTTAACCCTGCTATCATGCATTTCATCTTGATTCAGCCTTCTCTATGGATTCACATCCATGGAGCAGATACTGATTCAATCAGTACTCATTCTAATGTTTTCTGATCTATTACTATCATTTTTCCACAGCACTAAATCTCGATCTTCATTATTTTGCTGTGCTTCTTTCTTCGTTTGAGAAAAATCACGAGAATTTCAATTAAAATTGCCCAGGATTCCAAATCAGAGGCATCATCTGTGGCCCCTTTGACATGAGTTATATGTTGTCAGCTTTGCTGATACGGTGGATAGTCAGTGGGTTTTTCTGACTCTCATAAGATTGTTTTTCAGATTCCCGTTCTCCTCTCATGGCCTTGTTTGTGTAGACAACATATCCTTCTGTCTTCCATATGTGTTATAATGACAAAACCACTTCTTTCTCCTCATAAGAGCAACGCTAACCAAATTAGGCAGCCAGAAAACAGATTTTTTATTATATTTTTTTATGCAACTTCCTCATCTTTTCATAATACCATTCTTAACTTCCTGAAGCTCAGGGGTTCATTCTTGTACCCACACACACCTTGACTTTTCCAGTTCTATTTCCAAGGCAGGGATTTGTGCAGGAATGTGCAATAATGTCTTTTGGGTAAAACATAGAAGTTAATGTTTTTAGTTGTTCTTCGAGACAAGGAAATGAAAGGGAGGCATTTTTATGAAGTTCATTAATTCTGCAAACCCAATATGCTCCTGCAATCCCTTGCCATGTTTGTGTCATGGTCTTCACTAGGAGCCTCAGAAACCCTTTGTAGGGAATGGGTTGTTTTCCAAAAAAACCTGGGAGAGTTAAAAGAGATGTAAAATCCTCGTCTTGATCAGTTTTGTGAAAAGCTTCATATGCCACTGCAACTGCAGTAGCAGCTAGTTGATTAAGATATTATTTGAAGTTAAATAAATATGTTTCCATTTTTATAGACCTTTTTATTTTTAGTTTTTATTAGTTAATTATTTTGTTTATTGTTATTTTTATTTCTTGCATACTCAATAACTGAATAAACAGTAAACATGACTTCTTCTGTACCTAATAATCCAGTATGGTGAATTGCAGCGAGCCAAGAGCTTTCCTTTGGCATTTACCAAACATAGAAATCATACTAGGTTTAATGGGAGGCACTTATATTGTAAGAATCTTGGTAAAAGAAAACTCATAGGAAAACAGGATTTTTGCATGAAATGTTTTTAAACCCAATACAAACCCAAAGTTGTTTCCTTTATCAACAAAAAAATAAAAAAAATTAAAACTGAATATTTTTTTGTGGTGAGGCAGGCAGTGCAACAATGCAGAAAGGTTTGTATTTATACTCCAGCATTGGTGTCAGTGAAATTTCCTCTCTGATGCCTTTTGTTACAGATGGTGTTTAAGTGTGTGATTTAATAAAAATTGTTCAGTTGTTGGTGTTTTTTTTTTCAGTTTTGGCATAAAAGGAGTCATAACTTTTTTTTTTTCCCATTCTTTTAACTTGTTACATGTATTTGCATAGAACTTGTGGCAACAGCACCTGACAATTTCAAGACCCAGAAGGTGCCACATAGCATGTGCAGTATATGACATTATTCACTATATTGGTGGCTGAAGAGTTTTCAAACTTCTTATCTCAAGAAAAATCTAGCAATTGATGACTATTTTGAAGGGCTGATTTAAAGGGGGAACCACGGCTAATGTAGTGTGAGTGTGATGAAGAGGTTGTAGAGGAAGATTTCAAAGTGGCTGGCCAAGTTAAGTGAAACAAACTGCAGGAGTAGTGTCCCCTGATTCCCAATTGTCAGAAAAACTTTATTCCTCTAAGGTACAGAGAATTTCTGCCATTTCATGCTTGGAATATTGCTTTGGGCTTTTTCTTCTGAAGTGTAATATTTTTTTTTTTTTTCCATTTTTATCTGGTTGACTAGGCAGAATGCGCAAAAATCCAATTTTCAATGGATGAAAGTAATTCTGTACAAGTGGGGAGTTATACCTGCTTCATTGGAGGAGTAAGGACTAAGTTTTTTATTTGTATCCTTGAGAGGAGTCAGTCACATAAAGGGTATTTCTAGTCCTTGCTTAGGGTCCTGTTCCTATTCAGGCTCCACTGGTGATCCATGGAGAGGTTTGCCATTTGGGATGGAGGGAATGGCTGTCTCTGACAGTGAGGCTGTGTCTCCCTGCAGTGATGCTTACTCTTCTCAGCAGCCGCATGCTGTGGTGATGATTCTCAGATTTGGTGTCTAACTTAGTGACTGTCCCTAAAACACCTATATCTGTTCTGGGGTGTGACGGCCTTGTATTTTCTACTCGGTGCTTCAGAATTACTTTTGGGGTCAAGATAATCCTGCAAATATGTCAGGATCCCAAGCTTAGGCTGTATTTAACGTAACATAGGAAAAGCAAGGAGAAAGAGCCAAAGAATGTCATTATATACACATACGGGGCTTTTTCCTTACCTGAACACCAATCAAGCACACAGTAGACTCAATTGCTTTCTCATTTACTTATATTTATTTACCTACACTACATTATCAGCAAATTAACAACTGTAATGACTGAAAAGGTGTTCTTGCCCCGTAGGAAGTGGTACCATCATTTACAGAAGTTACCAGATCACAAAGCTGGGATATTCTATAACACACTGGTGAGAAGACTGCTGGAATACACACGTGCAATTCCTTATTACCTACAGGTATTATTAAGAAGGTGGTCAGACAGAACTGAAAGAGTAAAGCAAAACCTGCATATGCTGAAGACGGCTGCGTGAGGTTCAGTAAGGTGAAGTGTAGGGCCCTGCCCCTGGAGGTATTCAGGGTTGATCAGAACAGCCCTGTGCAGTGGGTTGGGGGAGGAGAGGCTTAAGAGCTTCTCAGCTCAGGGACTGGGGATGCTGGTTGGCAGCTGCTGAACATGAACTGACAGTGTGCCCAGGTGGCCAACAAGGCCAGTGGTGTCTTGGCTGTATCAAGAATAGAGTGGCCAGCCACACTAAGAAAGTTATTGTCCTTCTGTACTTGGCACTGGTGAGGCCACATTTCAAGTACTGGGTTGGTTTTGGGCCACTCACTTCAAACAGGACCTTGAGGGGCTGGAGCATTCCAGAGAAGGGGAACTAAGCTGGTGAAAGGTCTAGGAAATACGTCCTATGAGGAACAGATGAGATAACTGGGGTTGTTTAGTCTGGAAGAGGCTTAGGGAAGATATTACCAGTTTTTACAACTACTTAAATAAGGTTGTAGTGGGGTGGGGCTTGGTCTCTTCTGCCATGTCTCAAAGTGAAAGAGTAAGAAGAAGTTTAAGTTTGTGAAAGGTTCACATTAGATATTAGAAAAAAAGCTTCCCAGTGAAAGAGTGGTTAGACATCTCAATGAGTTCTCCAGAGAGGTGGTAGAGTCACCATTTCTGGAAGTGTTCAAGAGGCATTGAGGTGTAACACTTGGGGATTTGGCTTAGGGGTGATTATGGTGGTGCTGGGTTAACAGTTGGACTTGATGATCTTGAAGGTCTTTACCAACATTGATGATTCTATGATTTTATGACTGTATAGTTTGTCCAAATAGTGAATAAAGGCACCTAGAGAAACAGGAATGACATGGGTACTGGGAGGCAGTAAAAATGCGGTTAAATGCTTTGCATTTATTAGGATAAGATTGTCTCTGTACTTACGGCATGTAAAATGTGACAAAAGGAATGTGACTTGATGTAATGGGATATAATTTAGAGAAGATACAGTTTAGATCAATAACAAGACACCTGCCTGACATGGAGATCTATACAATTGTGGAAGAGCTTTCGTAAAAAAAAATTTAAAAGCTCCATCCTTTAAGACATTTAAAATTATAGTAGGAAACATCAGGGGAAAATTCTATTTTGACAGGCAATGTCTTTTTCTCCTGCTTTCTTTCTAAAGCACCCACAAGTATTGCTGTAATACCTGGGTGCATCAAGATGGACTAATGGGACTTTTGTCTATAATTCATATAATTTTCTGATATGGTTAGGCTTTTGAGTGGCCTGAGTACTTTGGTGATATAGCCTACTGATAATGGTTTTTCTCCACTGAGATAATGCTTACTAAATGAACCCTATTTTGAAACTGTAACACTATGTTTTCATAATTTTCTATCAGTGTATTTTCTTGATAAAATTTTTATTTCATGTAGTGTTTAGATTTTTTTTTTGCCAGAAGTATTTTTATAAGCACATCAGTTTTGCACTTACAGGCACTGTGAAAAGCAGTAAAAAGCAGTCATCTTCATTTCTCCTTTTTCCTTTTTTTTTTTTTTTCTTTTTTATATGTAGTAATCTAGTGCATGTGAACTAGTAATATGTAAATATCAACATGAGCTGTTTTTGATAGGAAGAGCAGAAATGTTCACTTATGACTGTTAGGTTAGTGGTTGGACTCAATGATTTTAAGGGTGGTTTTTTGAGCCTAAATGATACTGTGATTTTGTGGAGAGGTATGAGGAGGGATAATTTCTATTTATTTTCACTAGGTTTGAGGAAATTAATAAGTTTATATCCAGAGTCTGGTATTTGTGTTTTCATGCAACAGTGACAAGTTGCCTTGCTTTTGAGGTAATTCTCATCTCCAGAAAAAATGGACAAAACCAGAAGCAGATATAAGGAGAACTTGAATGTAGAGGACTGAAGGTGCAGAGGGAAAGCAATGGCAGCATGAAGTGAGGGGCTTGGGGTACCAAATGTTACGGGGAAATTCCCGCTTGTGTTAGTGATACATGCACACAATCCGAACTGCTACTTAATTACAGGATGTTCTTGATACATAAGAAAATATGTTAGTACTGTGGCTTCTACAAACAGTGGAAACTTCCTAGTCCCAGGTTTAAACTGAGGATGGGCCATTCCATCTTAGAAAACGAGGGCTGCATTTTCCCCAGGGGTATCTCCGCCACTCTAGGCTTCAGCAGTCGGGGGGGCCGCCTGCCTCCCTGCCAGCGCTCGGGTCTCACACCCCAGCAGTCTGCTCACTCTCACACCGCTCTCACAGCCATCCTCTAGCTGTTTATGTACTCAGCAGCTTTTCCCTCCAGCTACTCCAGCTCTTCGACCAGGTGGTTATCAGAATAAATTGTTCCTCTGTCTCTCCTTCTTCTGTTCAGTCCCTGTCCAGCCCCTTCAACCTGTGAAAAGGGTGACAGAGTTTTGTTCTCTTCTCAAAAGTACATGGTGCCACTTCTTGTTTCTTAAATCCTGCCCATGTGATCAGAATAATGCAAGAATTCTTTATACAGTACTGAATCATATATATATATACTTTTTTCAAATATTCTTAAGAAGATTAGATTTAGTTTGGTAACATTTATTAAAGCTCTGAAGAAAAGATGGAGTGAGCTCACCAGTTCATGTACTGATTGTAAAACATGTACTTTAGAAAAATATCGGTTTAAAAAATTGAATTTATGCATTTTGCGTCCTGCTTTTGTTAGAAAATCTGGATTTTACTGCTTGCTGCTTGGGTTTATTTTTTTTGGGGTTGGGTTTTTTTTTCAGGTTGTTGTTTTTTCTTTGTTTCGTAGTTTTTCTTCTAGCATATACTTCATTACTTCATCTAGTTTACTGCTGTCTCAAGAGTAAAAGGAGAACCTATCTGTAATTTCTGAGTCTTAACCTTGAGTCCTAATATTGTTCTGCCTGGTTTGTGCAGCATTATTTCAAACATTGTAATAATCTTGCTATGATTAGGTAATCAAAGAAACAGAGTGTTCTTGACATACTATGTTATTACTTTATGCAGTAACACTACCATATCTTCTGATTCACTACTTCTTCCTGTAGAATCCAATTCGCCTTTGCGTTTTCCTTTATTTCTAGTTCTCATCTAAATGTCCTAATGTTTTCTTCTAGTTGTGTGTATGCGTATCTTCTGGATCTAAGATATACAATTTTCTGTTGTTTTCTGTGTTTCTTTTCTTTGGCTTAGGTTTTGTGTTCTGTCCTCCTTTAAGCTCTCCATAGTGGGTGCCTTGTGGCTTGCTTTGGATCTGAATGGGTTTTTGTTTCAGTAATACAGTATTTTTTTTATTTTGATGCTAATGAAGTCTGCTGTAGATATTTTCTTCAAAATTGTTGATCTGGCCTTCCTGGGCTAAAGAGTTAATTCTGTCTTAGAATAGGATGTTTAGAGAAAATCAGGATTTCCTAATTGTCATCTTTTTTAAATTTGGCACTATTAAGGCAGAATGTTGTTTATATACTATTAGTAAGTTGTGTTTGGTTTTCAGCTGATAATAAATTGTCGATCTAATTAGAAGCACAAATTGAAGAAATGAGTTGAAACTTTATGATTTTTAATTGCAGGTCTGCAAATATTGATATACTTAGAAATAAAGAAATTTCTAGCTCATGGTAATACAAGTTAGGCCTTGGGTTTGCATATTTTGCTTCATACGCTTTTATAAAAGCCATGTCAAGGAGTACTTTGTTAATTCACAATTTCATATTTGATAAAAACCCAAGGATTTACTAAACCATGGAGAAAACCTTTTATATCTGTGAAATCTGGTGTGTTATAAGGCAAAGTCCTGTGGAAGGATATACTGATAACTAGCAATGAACAAAGCTCTGATCAGTTATTCTAGCTAAGATCTCCAGCAGACAGCTTTTGTATTACACCTCTGAAAGGGAAGTGTGACATGGAAAATACAGCTGAACATTTTTCTGCTTTCCTGTTTCTGTGGTTCTTTCAAGGGATGGCAAAGATTGAGAAGTGAAAATTCTGTCATAAACCCTGTATTTTTCCTCTCCTTTACGTAGAAAAAGCTTTGCAGTTTCATGGTGAGAAATGTTGAATATAATTCATACGATGTATTTTTTATTATTTTACAATAATACAATGCAAATGATTTTTTAAAAATCAAACTGCCAGTGCACTTGTAATTTTTCACTGTTTTATATCTATTTATGAAATTTAAGCCTACCCATATTTAATCATGAACAGCTTTTCATATTGTTGCTGAAGAGATTTTTCTCTTGGTTTGTTGTTTTTATAAAAAGCAGTTTTAGTATATCACCACTGTAACTAGGCATCACTAATATTGGTTGCAAAACTTCACAACATTGTGAGAGTCGGAGAGGCTTATTTATATTAAGAGTTTCGGGGACTGTTGCGCAAGCAAAAATGTTTATTACACTTACTAAGTCTTTCGGAGTATGGAAAATAATTTGTATCAACTCAGGCTAATTCATTGTCAGCTTTTTAAGTGTGAGGTACATGATTACTACATACAATTTTCTGTGCTGTTTTCAGTGGATGATTAATTCAGTCCCTAATAAGCTATCAAATCAGGTACTAATATCTTTAAGGACGCTGTCATTTATATAGATAATTAGAGGATAGCTGCGCCAGTACTGGCGTAGGTTTTTTAAGAAAGAAATCAGAAAAAACAAACCATGATCAAATTATAAAATTAATGGAGGAAAGCAGTATAATAAAGACAATATATTTACATTTTAATAGAACATTTGATGATGCTTTTCTCAATTGCTTATTTTGAAAGAGCTCATTTCAGGTTGCCACCTGCATTTAGACATAGGTGTGTGGAAATTCGTTGCTAGTTGCTAATGAATTGAAGGGAAGTGGCCATGGAACCTTGTGTTGAGGTTTTGATCTGCTCTCTGTATGACTCTTTGAAAAGTGGGAGAAGATGGTCTGGGAGCTGTTGAGAGAGCACAAGTGGCTCCCCTTCCCCATTCTGGAGCTGGACAAAGGAGTCTATTCTGTGCTGCATGCAGGTGGTCTGGCAGATGCTGGGGTCTCCTGGCTGGCACAGAGCTGCCTGACAAGCCAGGAGAGGAAACTGAAGGGAACCAGAGCGCTTCAAGTTACGTCAGAGCAGTGCTGTGTGTGGAGGTGAGTGGCAGGCTGAAAACATGAACCTTAGGGCAGGCTCTGGAGGAAAGACAGGTCAGTGGCAACCTGAGCATTGTGCTTGAGTCCAGGAAGCTCCCTCTGCAGGGAGCAGACTATTGCCGGCAGCAGTGGAAGGAGGGCGCTGGAGGTTCCTTGGCTATGGTTAGGCTCTGCTAGTGAGACACAGGAGGAGGGAGCTCTCTTGAGTGCAGTCTGTAGATGGGCCTGAGCCTAATGGAACAATAAATAAGCTGTGTCAGAAACTTTATACATGGAAGATTAGCCTGGGAAAAAAAAAACACAGTGTATTACCTGAATCTTTGTGCTTCTCAAAAGTTAGTAAAGGGCATATGTAATCACCTAGCCCTCAAGGTATGGTTTGCAGTCTCATTGCTGCCTGTGGTAAGTGTCCAGCATGCAGGAATTGTTTCTTCCATATAATCAGTTAGAGCAAGATGAGAAACATTGCACTCGATGGCAGATCTGTAGCTTAATTGGCCTTTAACTAGGGAAATGAGGGATCAGAAGAAGAAACTAGGTGCTAGAAAAATAATGCTAGTTGGATACGAATGTCTGATAACTAGTGCTGTAAAATCACAGAATAGAATCAAGGAATATACTGAGTGGAACACACCATCAAGATCATTGAATCCAACTCCTGTCCCTGCACAGGATGCATCAAGAGTCACACCATGTGCCTGAAAGGGCTTGTCCAGATGCTTGTCAGGCTTGGTGCTATGACCACTTCCCTGGGCTGCCTATTCCAGTGCCCAGTCACCCTCCAGGTGAAAAATCTTTTTCTGAAATCCAACCTAAACCTCCCCTGACACAAATTCAGGGTGTTGCCTCAAGTCTTGTCATGGTCATGTGAGTGGAGAGATCAGTATCTCCCTTCCATTTTCCTTTGTGAGGATCTTGAAGACTATAGTGAGATCTCCTCTCAGCCTTCTCCAGGCTGAACAACCCAAGTGACCTCAGCCATTCACTCAGCTTCCCCTCAAGGCCCTTCACCACCTTTGTGGCCTTCCTCTGGATGCTCCCTTATAGCTTAGTGTCTTTCTTACATTGTGTCACTCAAAGCTCCCACAATATTCAAGATGAGCCTGCCCCAGTGCAGAGCAGAGTGGGACAATCTCTTCCCTTGCCTGGTTGGCCATGCTGTGCCTGATCCCTTCTGGCTGCCAGGGCTGATTCTGTCCAACTTGCCACTGACAAGGGCCCCAGGTCCTTTTCCATAGTGCTGCTTTCCAGCTTCTCGTTCATTTGCAGTTACTTCAGTAATCCCTTTGTATTTTCCCATGTTGCTATTATCTCACATTTAAGTCTGAATCAATCTGTGTTGATTGCCAGCAAAGATCAAAGTAAGTGAAACATATTTCGAGATCTGTTTAAGATCTGTGTGAAGTATCCCAGGCCTTTCCCACAGAACTTCTGGTCAACATCAGCACCTATGAGGAGTAAAAGAAAAATTCAGAGATTTAAAGCAGAGGTGCCATACACAGCTGAATAAACAGTCAAGCACCTTTGCTGTGTCTTGTGATTTGACCTGCGGTTGACAAATGACAGAAAGCAGAGAGGCCATTTTAGAGAGAATTTTTAAAGTCATATGAAAATGAAAAAGATATCTGTTACTTATTTTTTCTGTGAGTACCAGTAAAATCAAATGGGATTAAAAATGCCTGGAGTATTTATTGATACACATGGAAGCTGAAAGCTATGTGTTACTCCTTTCCTTTGGTCCATCAAAAAAGAGGAGGACTGGAAACATCAAACTTCAGACACCTGTAGAACAAAATACACAGAGAGAAGCCAGGATTTATAGAGAGATATCTTTTCTTAACTGAATTAAAGTTTAAAATTTTATAAGATTGAATGTAATAAAAGATTCTTTTCTAAAATTTGATTTCTCCTACAGGCTCTCACTTTGTAATTCTTGGCTATTTTTCAAAGAGCCAGCAGCTGTGTGTTGTGTACATAGACATTATAATTGCACTGATTTGCTGATAAAGCTTCAGGGGTACTTTTCAGCAAAGCTGGACATGTGACTACTTTTGGAAAACTGAGCTCAGCTACATTGTCCGTGTTCTACGGAAGACAGAAAAAGCAGAATGTGACCTAAAGCAAAAAGTGGAATTGAAATGACGGCTATTTTATGAAAACGACATAGAAAGACTGTGTTGTTGTTGTTGTTGTTGTTATTTTTTTAATTTATGTAAAAGCACAGAAGAATTATAATCAAGAACAATTCAAATTAACGGTATATAATATAAAGTTTTTACTTATAACATTCATCAAGTATTTCTGAAGTAGATTAGTAGAAATAAACAGTTCAGAAAAATCTTCAAGTGAGAAGTGTGAAGGGAAACAAAAGGTATTCAAAAATCCCTACAGTGTTTATTGCAAGGCATCGTTGATGCAGATTCTACCAACTGAGCTCATCATCTCGGCTTGCCTTTTTGGTTACTGGAACGGAAGAGCAAGGGCCAAAATCCACTTGTTTAACTCCTGCATGAAGTGCGTTTCATCTTAGGTAACAACTTTATTTACTAGGCCAATACAGTGGATCCCTTGGCGTGAAAGAGTAGTATATACGTCTGGATTGTAGTAACCTTTCTTGATTTGGTGGATTCCACTGCAGTCTTTTCAGCCTTCTTTTTAAAAAATTGCTTTAATGTTTTTTTAATCTGTGTCCTTACTTGTCCCAGGTCTGTAATGCTGGACTACAAGGAGCCTGGTTCTTCACTGACCCTCCGTAGTAGGGTCGGCACTTGGGTGTTTATAGAATTTGTTGAAAAACTTTAAAAACCTGATGTTTAAAATAAATTGCAGGCTATGATAGAAATAAACAGATTCCAGGCAACCTGATTTACTTCACATAGGCAGAGACTCATGCATCATTCAATGACATAATCTGATTTTGAGTCCTAGTGTTTGTGGATAGAAGCGTAGGTTCCTGATTGTGCATTTCCTGGAAATGACAGCAAAACTAAACTTGAATGCATTGACAACTACTTCATGTGGTCCCCAGTTCTCATGGTCAATGATAATACCTGAAAATTTCCACTAGAGCTGCTCATTTGTTAGTACAAGTGTCATATAGACACTTCCTATTTCCCCCCAGCATGTGTCTCAATGTACTTGGCCAGCTGTACAGGTACACTGAGACTTCTATGGGGACTGTTTCCAGTGCTGTGAGTAAGGACAATATCAATGACATCCTTAGTGGTTTTTTTTCCTTGTTTTATGCTACACTGCTGAGGTTAGTATTAAAATGTAAACACTTGTTTGCAGCTGTGATTGCACATTAACATTATAGATATCCTAACCATTTTCTGTACTAAATTTGAGTAAGCAGAAGAGTTTCGTTTATAGTGTTGCAATTTTAGGAAAAGGCTTTAGCTTTATTGTTGTAATTTTAGTATGCTTATATTTTAGGGTCTGCACACACAAATATGTAAAATTGGTTAAATATGCTCTTAATATTTTTTTAAAAGGTTATTAGTTTCTCCATTTAAAAACTGTCTTATACACATTTTTTGAGTCCTTGAGCACCAGGTTTCTGCCAAGCGCCAGATTTTATGGTGAAGTTGTAATATGCTGAAATGAGAGAATATAGTGGAAATGCATATGCATTCTTACCAGTTTAGCTAGAGGATGCACACTTGATTAATTATTAACAAGCCATGTAAAAAATAAATAAGGTCACTGACTAAATGACATCTAATTTATCTAATTGAGCCCTGTTGCATATTGCTAGCTGCTGGTCACTTGTTAAATTGGCTGTATTATTCCTTAGATTGGGAATTGTACAGATCCCCTTGGCTTAGTGGTTCAAAAAATATATCTGGGTGAGTTAGCTTGTGGAAAGCACACACTTGATCAATATAAGTAGGGTAAATTAATTCTGATTTTCTAAATATGGTTGTAAGTTTGTGCTGAAATTTGAACACTAACATTTATTTAGAATCTTTTTATTCAAAGACAGGTCAAATATGTGATTTGAAAATAATCTGTATTTTAAATAGTAATTGCTACAAATTTGGTTCACTATCTTACAGTATTTGTGTCTAAAATAATTTATGTAGTAGCCCTGACTGTCTTTCACATGTAAATACCATACTGCAAGTGTCCACTTGCAAAACCAAGGTGTACAAAACAGCAGGCAGCAGATCTGTGTAAGAATTTCTAGTCCACCCCAAATCTGAGACAATCTAAGAGGAGTAATGACTGGGTGCATTTTCCTGAGATCTCTTTCCCAACAGAACTGTCTTTCTCCATTCTCCTCCTTTTCATTCCCTCTGTCCTGTCCTTCTCCTTCCTGACCCCCATTCCTTCATCTGCAGCATCTCAGGTGAAAATATAGATGGAAAACTCTGAACTATATTTCTCCTGGCCATGAAGTGTGGAAATGCACAGATCCTGGAAAAAGAAAATCCACTTTTGCTCACTGTCTTTCCCTCCAAGTAATGTGCACATTGGGCTTGCAGCACTCAGTGAGGGAAGGGGCTAGCACTGCATTGAGGCATTGACCTTCCTGCCCTGCAGCAGACAGATCACTCTAAACTAATATCTGTTATACCTGCTGGTGCTACATGCTAAGTACATACAGGAGTATTTCCTAATGGCCTTGCTGCCACAGGACTCCTTCCAGTAGAGGTGTGTATAGCTGAGTCATATATCATGATGAAATTTTGCAGGGGTGGTATTTGTTCATGGAAAGATGCAGTGGTTTTCCTTGAAAGAGCCTGTCTGGTTGCATGCCCGAGGATTTGTGGTAGGTGGGTGATGGGTGAAAAAATCAACTGTGTACCCCATTCTGTGTCACATGCTTTCACAATATCACATACCAATATTCAGTGTTTCTCCTAGAGCTCCAGCTATGAAATCAGATTATATTCTGAGAAGCCAAGCTTCCTCAGAAAATAAATAACCTTTGCTATTGTGGAAAAAGAAGAATTGTAAGCTCTTTCATGGGAAGATAAGGGATAGTGTTGATTCTTATCTTTAAATCTCATGATTTTTAGGCCTATATTTTAGGGGCTGGGGAAACTTGATAATATTATTGCACATGGGATTAGCAGTGTAGCAGTCCTTTGATTTTGGAGGGTCTCTTGAGGTCTGTAGAGAGATAATATTGTATTACTTCTGCAGAAGCTGTATGGGCTTTTAAGCCCTGTGTCATAATCCATGTTGATATTTGAGGTTTAGCGATAAATATTGTTGTGTTGTTGTACGAGATTATTGGTAGCTATTCTGTGAAGGCAACTTTTCACCCTGTCTAATGTGTGGTACAAAATACAGTTACTTCAAATGTCACAAATGAACCGGTGTACTGTTGTTCTGGGAATATATGGCATTATATATTATTCGAGGAGTTTATTAATTTCCTATCAACAATACAGCATGAATGAGTAACAGTAAAATCTTCCTAAAATAGGAAGATTTTTCAAGAAAACTAGACGTCTATCACTTGTGGTTTTAATAATGAGATTTTTGCTGAGATTATTGTTCCATCAGCAAAATAGAAAAAAGAAAGAAAGTTCACTATTCTTTTTGACTACTTGAAATTTTTTATGCTGTTTTCCAGATGTATTGATAAAAGAAAAAAAATACTTTTCACTAAAGAGGTAATGCACTGATATAAATGGTCTGGCTAGTTTTAACGGTTCAGATGTCACAGAAGAGCCTACTTTTCTGTCTGCAATAATTGGCTGCTGATAGTGAAGTGTAAACTTCATATTTTCATACTCTGAAATAAAAATAGCTGTTCAAGTTACTTTTACCTTGCTTTACCTTAGAGATGAAACTCTGACCAGCAGTATGTTTCATGATGAAATTACCAGTACCAATGATAATGTTAGGGGCAAATCAGGTATAAATTATCTATATAATTGCTAATTTGTTAGCTGTGCTAACACACAAACTTACTTTGGTTGCCCTAAGAAGGAGGAGTGAATGGGAATAGGGTGTGAGGAAAGATGCAGCGGAGTAGAGGTTTGCACTTGAACAAAGTGTTTCAACTTGTAGTAGCAGAGTCTTTAACCAGCATAATGCTAGCATCGTACATCAGTCTCACCAAGAAGTCTGTATCATACATCAGTCTCACCAAGAAGTCTGCTGTGTGCCCTCAGCTTTTTAAGGCTGAATGTGACACGCTTGCAGTGTAACTAAGTATGCATCCCTTTTACAGCCTCTGCAGATAGTGGTGGTGCCCTGCTCAGCTCTTGGTATACTGTTGTATTTCTATATCCTGCTTTGTGTAGGCTTACTATATAAGAATTGGAGGATATTCTGATAACTTTGTTTCTTCCTCCAAAGTGGAGGGGAAATATATTTTTCTTGAAAGATCTGTGGAATTTCATCTGGGGTATTTAAGAGTGGTTTCCAAAGCCTCTCCCTTTCCTTCCCATTCTATATAGGTTTAAGCTGCCTGTCCATCCTAAACTCTGTGCTGCTAGCTTCATATTTGTTGTCTGAAATTTTTACTTTCCTTACCTGTTTGACTCCCCAAAACTCTTGTGAGTGATTTGGACCAACATCATGGTTAGGTCTTGGGAAAGGTAGAGAAACTGGCTATCCCTCAACAATGCTGTTTGTGCTCTAAAGAGCAGCTTTTTTGCTGGCACAGGCATTCTAATGATTGAGTTGTTCCATGCTATGGACCTCTTGTGAAGACTGATCGACCTCCCTAATCTTTTGCAGCCGCTGCTGCTGCTGCTGAAGTCACATTTATATTTCTACAAGACTGGTGACTAACTTCCACAGACTCTGCTCAATTTCTGTTGCAGATTTCAAAATCTGCTGCTTCCTGGGTGTTTGTACAATCCCTAGAACAATGATTTTTGAAGGTTTGCACACCTTTGTAGAGAACCAGAGCTGAATCAAGATTGTATTGGACCTGGCCCTGAGCAGCACTGCCAGATGTCAGTGTATTAATTTTCCCACCCAGATAGATACGGCAAGTCAGCTGTATGTTTTGGAATGTTTCAACCTGATTTTTATACTCTGGCCTACTGGTTATTTGGCTGTGTATGATTCATGTGCACCTTTGTAGCCTTTTGTATCCCTTTGTCCCTGATCATTTTGTATATCAGCAACAGCATTCCCCTGTCTGTGCTCCAAATCCTGCCAGGTGAGCACTAAATGTACTTAAACTAGTCTTGAGCAAACTTCAGTCATTAAGATTCTACCCCAGTACCTAATGATCATGTACATGATATATAAGTCACAGTAAAAATAGGCCTGATATTTAAAAGGTCAGACATGCAAGCATGCATACAAAAATTTATGCGAATTTGCTTTTGTAACTTAATGATATTTTGCCAAGGAACCCCTGTATCAATGATCAGTTTGATAAATTAATGGTTGGTTGAGTGTAATGATCATTGTGTATGTAGAGTAAATGTGTAAATATGTACACGGTTTCTGTCCGTGCATTTTCTCCAAACCTCAAGGAAACCAGACAGTTTTATTTCTCTCGTATTCAGATTTCTATTTTTGGTCTTGAAGCAGTTTCTCCTTTACAATTCAAGGCACTTATAAAGGAAGTTATAAAATTTTAAAGAGCATAAAACTCCTAATAGAATGATATGAAATTGAATTAGAACAATTGATTGAAAAAGCTATTTTCTTATGTTTTCTACTTCACCATTAACAGCATTACTTAAATTCTTCATTAAAAAGGGACAAAGATTGTTATGCATCTTTAAACAGTGGAAAAGAGGTTCTGAATCTTACTTATTTTTATTGTCAAGAGAAGGTCTGACTACAGATTGGTGTGTAGGTTTCTCTGAACTAGCTTTCTCTTCTTTTGTAATAACGTAGGTAAGTGAATAAATCAAATTCTAAGAGATTAGCAAAGTTTAATGTTCTGTAGCTTGTAATAGGATTGTTTTTTATTAAAAATCATGATCAAGTAAAGTTGATCTCTCAGCAATGGTATTTCTGTTAGACTACAAGTGTTTCTTACTTTCCTCATTCCATGCTTCTTTTTCAATTGGATAGCATGTAGATCAAATGTAGATCATAAGAGAATTTTTAGAATAATACGGCATGAACTCTAGACATTGTCTGTGTTCTAGTGTATATTTAGCAGAATGAATCAGATTTGCATATTTGCTCAAATATTGTTTCCAGTAGTTAATGATCCTGTAGGAATATGTCTAGACTTCCTGAAGTATAAGAATTATTTGCATAATACATATATTTGAATATATTTGCATATTGTCAAAGCACATTGGGTCATGCTATCTGGCACAATTTTTCATACAGTACATCTGTGTAAACTGAAGTCAGTAAAGAGAAATGGGGATAAAGTCCTTATTTTTTTTTCCTATGTCATAATTTAAAAAAAAATGTGATTAAAACTGGAGAGATTTTTTCAGTGCCGAAGAAATGCAAACAAGCGAAAATTACATAATTAGCTAGATTGTTCTAAACATGAAGCAGGGCATTTTACCCATATCAAATGAAATTTTGTAGGTTTACCCCTAAATAATTTTAGCAGAATGAAGAGTATTTTAGTTACAAAGCTTGTGAGATATATGTTTTGATTAAACACGAACTAAATTTTAGCTATTTTTTTCCACAAGTGAATGAGAAGAATATTGTTTACCATTACCATTTTTTGACATTTTTCTTTTCCTCTTCTAGTTACTGCAAATGAACCATACCAGAAAACCCTCATAAAATGCTTAACATAATTTTATGATCTGAAGTCTGTATTTTCACTTTTTTTGCCTAGCTGTGTAACTCTACACAGTTTAATGCATCCTTACTAGCTTTTTTAATTTTTACATAGCAAAAGTGATCAGATATAATTTGACTCAATAAATATGTAAGAGCCAAATGTATGAAAAGCAGCAATGGTCCACAGCATAAAAAATATCTTTTTTGTAGTGAAGGGACCAAAACTGGTACTTGAGGTGTGGCTTCACTGGTGCCAAGTACAGGGGGACAATCACTGCCGTGGTCCTGCTGTCACACTCTGATATAGCCCAGGATGCCATTGGCCTTCTTGGCCACCTGGGCACACTCTGGCTCATGTTCAGCCACTGTCAACCTGCACGCTGAGGTACTTTTTAGCTGGGCTGCTTTCCAGGTGCTCTTCCCAAAGCTTGTAGCTCTGGACGGGGTTGTTGTGACCCAAGGGCAGGACTTGGTGCTTTGCCTTGTTGAATCCCATACAAGTGGCCTTGGTACATTGATCCAGCCCGTCCAGATCCCTCTGCAAAGGAGGGTGGATCTACCCTTCAGTAGATTGACATTCTCACCCAACTTGCTGTGTCTGCAAACTGACTGAGGGTACACTGGATCCCCTTATCAAAATCATTGATAATGGTATTGAACTGGACTGGCCCCAGTACTGAGCCTTGGGGAACCAGGTATGCTTCACTGGGTGTAGCACCATTCACCACCACTCTCTGCGCCTGGACATACAGACACTTTGTAACCCATTGAAGAGTGCACCTGTCCAAGCCAGGGGCTGCCAGCTTCGCCTGGAAAATGGTGTGGGAAGCAGTATTGAAGACTTTACTCAAGTCCAGGTAGACATATCCAGAGTTTCCCTCATCCACTAGGCTGGTTACCTGGTTGTAAAAGGTGATCAGTTGGAGACTGTAAAAGCAGGACCTGCATTTCCTAAACCCATGCTGGCTGAGCCTGATCCCCTTGTTTTCAACCCTCTGGAAGTCCAAGGCAGAGGTTTTGTTGACCCCATTCCTTACTTGCCTGAGAACTGAAAACTGATATTTTGTGGTGTCTATGCCCGAGACAGCCTGCCACCACCACCTCTCCCACCAGCTCTTCTCTGTTCATAAACAACAGAGAAGACAGCAGGTCTAGCAGTCAACCACTCCAGGAAGGCTCCTTTGTCAGCTGTGTGAGGGAAGTTTCATAGAATATGCTGAGTTGGAACACACCATCAGGATCATTGAGTCCAAATCCTGGCCCTGCACAGGATCCCACAAGATTCATCCCATGTGCCTGAGAGTGTTTTCCAAGCACTTCTTTAACTCTGCTGGTTCTGTGACCACTTTTCTGGGTTGTCTGTTCCAGTGCTCAACCACCCTCTGGTTTTTCAAACCTTTTCCTGATATCCAAGCTAAACCTCCTCTGACTCACCTTCATGCCATTGCCTTAAGTCCTATCACTGGTCACAAGAGTGATGAAATCAGTGTCTGCCCCTCCTTTTTCCCTCATGATGAAGTTGTAGACTGCAGTGAGGTCTCTCCTCAGTCTCCTCCAGGCTGAACAGACCTCAGCTGCTCCTCTTAAGGCTTCCCCTAAAGGCCTTTCATCATCTTCATAGCTCTCCTTTGGACACTATCTAATAGCTTCACGTCTTTTTTATGTTTCAGTGCCCAGAACTGCACACAGGGCTCATGGTGATCCGCCACAAACTAATAAAAAACCATTTGCAGAGTTTGATATAATGTGACAGTTTCCCTTTCTTCTTCATGTTCATACTTTTTGTTTGTGAAGCTGTGAACAATTGAAGCTGCTTTGAAAAATCAAGAGGTAGGAGCAGATGGTGAGCATCACTGGGGACGTTGACCAGATCACATAAAGCACGGAGTCTTGCCATTTGAAGTGAAGAAATAATAAGCATTTGAAAACAATTTAGTGTCTTAGATCTCGTGAAGTATGCTTCGGAATTTAACCTGGGCGAGCTGGTGAAGTTCTCAGATTTCTGTAACAGATGATAAAAAGGTTTGTATCATTTAAGTCAAGTTTCTTTGAGCTATCTGTATTTGCAACTTTGATCAATAGAATTCTAATTGTTCTTCTGTAATAAAGGTAATTATGTATGCAGCTGTTTTGATTCAGTCTGAACAATAAATCCCACTGGGCTGGGCCTCACAGATGGTCTTGTTGAGGGAAAACTGGATCTTCAGGAAGTACTGTGTGATCAGTCCACAGATGCCAATCTTTATGTGTAAACATGCAAGGAAAGGACAGAACACAGTTTTGTTAAATGAAACAGGTGGTGAAGAAATCAATTTTTGGATGCATTGATGATTGTGAATTGATTATATGAATACATGATTCACTGAGTATATATATATATTATATATACATATATATAATTAGACACCATGAATAAAGGTGGCTTAGAATTTCACTTTCCTTTTCTTCAGCACTTCTTGGCTTTTGGCTTGTGATATTTTCAAATTTCCAGTATTCTTTCTAAAAATTATATTAGGCATTTGGCTGCTAAAGTTATCTTTAAAATTTTAGATTTAAGGTGTTATAATTGTTTGTTTATTTGGTCTGAAAATTATTGCAATAATAAATATTGCCTTCATTGTTTGATGTATTTAAGTATGCTCTTATGTGATAAACACATATCTCAAGGGCCTTTCTAGTTTTGCCCTGATCATCAAGTGGGTGAACTTGCAACTTCTGAGCAGAAGATTGCCAAAGAAAGTAACTGGCTCTTTTTCAGATCCTGGTATTCACTTATGAATTAAAATTAATCCACTGCTATAATCAATTGCTTTATCAAGCTGCAAATCCTATAATTACATACTCTAATCTAGATGCAGTTTCCCAGGATGCTTTTTCCTCTTTAATTTGTTGTTTGCTCTCTGTTCAGATATTCTTCTGTTTTGTTTGCTTTTGAAGTTTTTAACATTGTCTGCTCTCTGCACCTTGATTTGATTTTTCAAATCAGTTTTCATGAGCATATTTATCTCTAAGGTATATTTCCTCTTGCTACTCATTCCCCCAGTCCTTGTTTACTTATATTGTGTATATTAAATTAATAAATAAAATAATATAGTCATCCATTCCTCATTGCTATTTCTGGATATTTTATGCTTATGTTTCTTACCTGCTTGGTTCTCGGTAGTTTCACTGGTTGCAAACATAAATATTTAAGTGTATTTTCTCTCTATCTGCAGACCACTGAGTGTACATAGCATTTTTTGTGTGTCAGTTTATAAGTTACTTATCAAATCTTTTAGTTAATTGGAAAGAAATCTAAAAAAGCAGTAGTCAGCAATTAAACCATTCTGAAAAAGTTTACCAACCCCACCCCCAGTATTATAATATTATAATTAAAAATCTCTTAAATTTCTTATTATTATGGAACATATGAAAGAACTGTTTTATCTTCATGAGGTAATAGCAGAAACATTGGTGAATTATGCTTTCAGAATTAAGGAAAAGAATTTATCAGTTCATAAGCTCTGAAATGCTAGGTGCATTCAATGTGAATGAAAAAGAAAAGCTATCAGCTGTCAGGGCTCAGTTCACCTTCTTTGCTTTCAAGTTTTACTTCCATGTGAAAAAATTATGCTCTCAGTCCTTGGGTCTGAAAGCCAGCTATAAGGGGATAGAGCAACACTTTTACCTTGTGTTTCCCTTCTCCAAATCAAACTAGCTCAAAATGTCAGTGCCTCTAAAGTAAGCCAGTCTGTTCCTCATTCTTAAAAAGACATCCCATTCAAGGGATGATGAGTTCACCTGAATCCTCAACATAAGATGTTTCAGGAATTTGAGATTTAGCATTTAAGATTTATATGAGAACCAGCCTTAACAAGTCCCAGAAAATCACCAATAATATTGGAATTATCTGCTCTTCATATATTTTCAATTACAACATTTTAATTCCAGACTATATTAAAAAAACTGCTAAAGACAGTTTTTCCATATACTTCCTATACAAGACTGGATTGAATTATGATTGTTTCTCTATATGAACTATTTTTTTGTTTCAATATTAATATTAGATTTTCCTGAATATAAAATACCTGAGCCTGGGATAATTGGATTGTATTATTGCCATCCTTGAATGGCAAAAATTTCCTTACAGAAAACTATCTTCATATGGAATTTGGAATGCTTGCATTACATTTGTAATATACTAAAACTGCATACAGAATGTAAGGTTCTTGTAGAGATTTGAAGATGTGAAGTATCTTAAGTTCAGTGAGGCTTTTATGGAATGGTAATTTTTAGGCCCGTCTGCACCTCAGCAAGAGAAAACACTAAAACAGCCTGTTGCACTGTTCAGTTGTCCTTTGCTCCATCAGAGGACCACAAAATAACAACAGTATATGGTGACCATCTTTTTTTAATTTACAGTTGTGTTACTGTCTCTGAGCATGGTCACTTTGTCAAAAGGGAGCTGTTGGAAGAAGTGCAATCCTTGAGCCCAAGCCCCCCCAAGGTGCTGTTCTTGTGCAGCAGGAGGGAGTGGTGCCCTGCCGAGCCCTGCCCTGGTCACCTTTGGACTCCCACGCCAAGCACTAGCCTTAGTCAAACTGTTCACATAGTGCAGTGGAAAGAGTGGCTGGAAGAACATCTCTGTAGAAGAGGATGAATGAGATTTTCCTTGATGCTCTGTTGATGCCTTAAGTTTTAGCTTTCATATTTTCCAGATTCTGTATTGCCTTAGGGTGTGACTCAACTTCATATAAAGTGTTAGCAAGTTCTCTTCACAGTTTAGTTAGACAAAACAATCCTTTTCCAGCCTGAGAACCAAGGGCACCGTTGCAACTTCAGGCACAAAAAGTGTAAACAACAGCAAAATGATCTAGGAGGATGGGACTTCATGACCTGAAGCTGTAATTGGAAAATTAACCCCAATATGTATATGGACCAAATTTTATAAAAATGTGAAAACTTGTGACACGCCATCCGTCTTGGGTCCATCTTGGGTGGAGCCATACCTGGGCTCTTGTACTGCCCAAGGTGTATCCTTTGAAGGCCTTTTAATAAACAGCTACTTTATTCCTTTAACACTGTCTAGCCTCTGTTTCAGGTAGCCTTTTTAGGCATCAATTTGGCTCTACTTAAAGCATTTGACTTGAACTGCTATAGTGTGTCGGGTCTATATACAATCATTTTAAAAAATCTGATTTGCTTGGGGTCTAATGTCTTCATACAGAGTCTCTTAGATTTCAGTTAATACAAATAAATATACAGTTAAAACTGCATTGCTACAATAATAATGGCTCTGCTGTCACGTACTGATTTTAACTGTGTATTTTTCAATACATTACTGCAACAGTGTTCTTATCTTTTCTACTTCCATGTCTCTTTTCATGACACTCATAAGAAGGTTTGGCACATTTACCATGGTGCCAATTTTTGTTAAGATTGATCTGTGAGTTCAAATTCGTTGTTAAGAGACAAAAAGTGATATTAGATATGACAATGTAAGTTTGTCTCCTGTAGTAAACCAAACTAAAAATCTACATTGAAAATATATTCAGGCTGTAAAAAGATGCACTCAAAGCAAGGACACAGTGGTACTAAGGTTGTTGAGGAATCTGCAGAAAGAGACGGATTTTTTTTTTTCAGTCATTCAAATCTGTCCTCTTAGTGTAATAATAGGATGAAGGAAATTGGGTACCTCACCAAAAGTCTTTCAAAGAGATAATGTCATAAGAAGAGCCATTTCAAATACAGTTCTGTGTCATTACTGTATAATCTCTATCCATAACTAAAATTCTTAAATATGTAGAAAGACTCTGAATTATGACTATGTTTTCCTGCAATTATTGTCTTTTCAATATCAATATTTAAATAAAAAATCCAATATTTTGGGAAGAAAATATATATGTTCTACAATATAGGTGCTTGTGGCAATTTATTTTATTATTTGGTGGATAATTTCCATGAACATTTTAGCAAAACTCAAACCAGAAACTGCATATTCAGAGATCATATATTTAGTTGCCTGTATTTAATAGATTGTTCTAATTTTTGCTAAATGTGAGGCAAAAATGGGGAAGCATAAAATGAAAAAATGCTGCTTTCTTTTCAGTTTTTGCCTTGCATGGATTTCACCCCCTTTGAAGAGACAAAAGTCTTCCCCTGGGAGGCTTGGAAAATAGAATGAGAAATGCTGTTTATTAACTGCAGCCTTCTGTCTTTTACATATGGTGCAAAAAATAATAATTGCATTTATAACAGTATTAGGAAAGACTTCAGCTAAAAATTAACCTGCTAGTTTCAGAATGGATTTTTCTGTTTCACTGTAAAACTGTAATTTACACTGAAATTGATTTTATTTTGACAGAGCATTTCTCCAACATTAGACTGGATCCCCAGCATCACAAACTCTTGGCCGATATTTGATTTCATATGCAAGTCCCATTGTCTTTGAGGTCATCTCTGTGTGTGAACTTAAACATGCATAATTGTTTGCACTTTTATGTTTAAATGATCTTTTAAAAATAGTGTATTTCTAAAATATTCCTGCATTTTGCTTTGCCTTTGATTAATGTTTCAGTGTGTCCAAAGACTGCAAAATACAAAGTAGAGAAAGAAGATACTGGAATTACTGAATGAAAATTTTGTAGTGCAGTACAAAATTACATGTTGTATTTAGTCTTTGTTCCATGTTTCTTTAGTGTCATTGAAAGTTAATTTTCCTGGAGGAAGTTTTAAGGGAAAATAAATCTGTGGCCAAGAAAAAAGATGATATGTTCTTTCAGAACTCTAGGATCGTTGGAGGACTTCTGGGGATGCTATGAAACACTCTCTATTGACTCCTTCATCCAAAGGTACCTACAAGAATCTTCGACTTCTAGAAAAAGCTCTGTGAGCTCTAAGGAGCTCTGCTAGCTGTCAGACCCCAGAGTGGGTCTGGGGCTCTTGCTCCAGCTGTGTTCTGAAGAGGGGGGCTGGAGGATCCCTGCAGTGGTACTGGGGAGTGGCCAGTGTAAGAGCCAGGACTTGACCTCGGCTCCCAGCACCCAGCTAAAGGATGCAGGAGTTTGTACAGGAGGAAGCCTATGACAATGGGGAACAATTCCTGGCTGCCTGTGGATCTGTATCTAGAGAGCAGATTCAGTGCCTTGGCTGCAGATGAGAAGCTGGGAGTTGTATGGGATCAGGAGAAAGTGGCAGCGGATAGCTGTGAATAATTCCTTGCTATGCAAGATGGAGGCCCAGGTTGTCTGGCTTGATCTGCTACCTAGAGAGTTTGCTGCTTGCTTGGAACTCAAATCCAGCATGTGGAGAGACTTCAGAGGCTTGTTTGGTTTTAGGATTCTGGCAGCACTCTCTGCCAGAAGAGATCTGAAGTGTATAAAGGATGACTACAGGGCTCTGGGGTGATTTTCAAGGACATGGGGACACAGGTGGTCTCTCCTTGATCCTGTTACTGAGGGCAAGGGCTTCAGGAGATCTTGAAATCTAACAGCTGGCTGCACAACTGCTGTTAACACCAGATATTTGGGGGTGTATGACCATGGGACCATCTTTGAGGATCAAGGACTGCTAGGAAAAAAAAGAACTGATAATCTCAGGTCATGGTGATTGGAGGAGGCTTCCGGGGACTCAGAATGTAAATTTCACTCACTCAAGACAGGCAACGAGATTTTGGGGCCTACAACAGTCAGCCTTGCTTGATCTCTGGGAAGCAGATGGAGCTGATGGAAGTTGGAAACCATTTCCAAACATATGAAAAAGGGGGAAGTGACTGGAAGTAGTGAGCATAGATTTATGAAGGGCAAATCAAGCTTTACCAACCTGATAGTCTTCTATGATGAGGTGAAGGATGAGGGAAGAGTAGAGGATGTTTTTTATCTTGACTTCTGCTAGACTTCTATCATCCTCATAAACAAGCTGATGAAGTTTGGACAAATGGATGGTGTTTCTGAGATACTTATAGTTGATTTGAGTAAATACAAGCAAGTAGAAACTGGGATACTTTGACAGAGTTGAAATTGTATGTGTATAACCTGGATTTTCAGTGATTCTTCTACAGGATCTTGTAGGATTTTGTTATTTTCTTTGGAGCAGCCTATTCTCCAAGATGTTCCCTGCCTCAAGATGTGTCTGTGGGATATTGCTGAGTTTGGGCCTTGTACAGGTCCAAGTATGGAGCAAATATTTGCCCATGTGTGAAGACACACATTTGATGACATGTGACAGCTTTGCCTACCTTATTTATGCTCTGCATCCTAAATTTATCTGATATGCTGACACTAGCTTTGATATTTCTGGCTGAATCTTAATAATTTATGACTAGAAAGACATGCTTCATCTTAATGGTCAGCTGTGGAAATAAGTATGCTTAACTATCCCATCCTGGTAAGAAGATCCAGGATTTATGGTTTGGAGCACAGAGATCCTCAGTTTATCTCGAGACAGCTCACTGCCATATTCCAAGAAATGCCTTTTGTTCAGCCAAAAAAGGTTTCATTACATTGTCATTCCTGGAGATACGATGTTATTTTGGATGTCTTTGAGGAAAATAGCAATTTTGGATTCTCTTCAAAGGTAAGGGAGTTTTCCATTATTATTACTATAATTTAACTGAAACTAGATTGACAATTACATTAGTCATGCTTGGAAACCTTATGTTGTTGGTATGATGAATTCAGCCATAGTATTTCAGCATAAAAGCTACTAATTCACACTCTAAAATCTGCCCTTAGCTTTTTTTCTTATTTATTACCATTGAAAATTGAAATCTATGTTGTGAATTACAAAATACATTTCCTTCTTAGCCTGGTTTTGCTCATTTAAATTAAGCCATCATCATCTGGGACAGGGAGCTCTGCTTTTTGCTGCATATTGGCAGAGGCCAATGAAGAGACACGTTTTCTAGTTTTCAAAAAATATGGAACTTCCTTGCTGCTTAGTTTGTTATGACCTTAGTTGCTGTTTTCTTACCTACTTTTGTTCCTTCAGATACCTGTTGTATTGAAGGAATTTGTTGAATTCTTCAGAGGGAATGTGGAGAGTCTCAGNCCTCTCAGTTGGGCTGGCTTATTGTGATACCAGTTTTGATGGTGGCACCTGCAGGGTTTTGGGTTTTCTGAGGTTTATTTTTCCTCTGCTTTTATTTTTTTCTTTAATCATCTTGTTACTTGAAATCATAAAAGGCTTCATTGTCATATACTGCAATTTAAAATCTACTGTTATTTTCCTTAACAATAAGTCAAGACTATTTTTCCAAAAGTATTCTGATGCACTGGTTGCTTTTGAGCTGACTTGAGTCCCTTGTCCATTTACATGTGTTCAAGTCTTTGAGCCTAATTAGTGTCCTGGATTTTTTCAGAACTATCAGAATGATGCCTTCCTTTGGATTCTGCTACTTTCAGAGCCATAAGTAATTTTATATTGCTTTTTTAATAAATTCATTAAATGCATCATTTTGATTATTTGATTCTTTGTATTTTTAATCCTGCTAACCACAGGAAGTTGCTCTGACAAAATAGGGAGGTTGCCTGCCCGTGTTCCAGGGTCCATGTGCTAGTCATTTGGTACTAGTGGATAATTTCATCAGCAGCTGTCAAGTGTCCTACCCACTGGTGGATGTTTCGATTTGCAGTGGGTGGTATCGTCAATAACATTAGCATTGAGTTCCTGTTCTGAGTTTATTGTTGTGGAAGACACTGAAATCTGCCATTTGTTGGTCTGCCTTTAATACAAGCTTCAAATACAAGCTTCTGATTCCTTTTGGTTGTCATTTTGCACCTGCAGCAGTCAGAAGATAAAAGAGACTGTTCAGTTTACTTTACACTGCTGGTGCCAGACTGGGCCACGCAGCGCTGTACTGGCATTTGGATTGCTGTCAGCTCTGTGTGTGTGTCTGTGAGGAGATCCAGCTCCACCTTGTACTTCTGGTGGAACAGCAGGGCTTTAACTCAAATCTGTGCTCTGCCTGTCTTCTGCCTCTGAGTAGGATTCCCCAGTTAAGCCTGCTTTTAGGCTGGTCACTTGCCAAAGCAAAAGGACTCAGATATGAGCTTGAACTGCTTGTCTGGTTCTAATCTTTTTAGTTTATTGCCCTTGTGAACAAACCTCTAAATTGTGAGGCTCTCATATGGATAAACAGTCAGAAAGTTTGATGTCCTAGCCAAGCTTTGAAGATTTCTTTGATCTCTTCAACATGCTCTTCATGCTTTTAGCATTCCCAAATCCCTCTACTGACTTTGGACCTCAGTTTTTCTCTTGTCCCTTTTTACAGACAGTTTCTTACTTTCATCCGAGAGCAACCAGCTTTGATTATCTGGTCATAGAATTGCTCCCTTTGTTGGAGGCCAGATGTTCAGTGATCTCCTCCTTTTTCCTCTGGAGAAAACATGAGAGGGTAGATGTTCTGTGGTTAAAAAACATGGCACTTAACCTGAAGGTCTCCAGAAACCTTCACAACCAGAATGCCTGCTGCCATAAGGATGTGTAACCTTTGGTTATACTTTATAGTCTCCTTTAATTGTTCAGTTTGGGGGGTCTTTTAGAGTCCAAAATCCTAGTTTTGAAAAAATTGAAATTTATCACTCAGAGTCATAGTGGGGAATGTCTTACTGGGTGGATGATTAGACTAATTTTAGACTCTGTCCCTTGGGTATATTTAGAAATT
>WAAG01078147.1:2558-17347 GCA_013390105.1 Tichodroma muraria
GTGTGAGAGGTTCAGCTGAATGCAGTGTGTCTGCAGGCCCATTTCAGACTGCCATTTCCAGTGTCTATGGAGTTTTGAATGCATATCAGTGAAAAAAGTTTGGGAGAAAGTGGCCAATGTTTCTAAAGAAACTGTCTTCCTTTCCCCCCTCAGTTCCTAGAATCCAGTATAGAAATTCTGAAGGAAAATAAATTAATGTACACATTCTGAAGGAAACACATGAATGTTTCTTATCTCAAACTGGCTCCAAAAAAAAAAAAAAAAAATAACTAANAAGGTCAAGATGAGACAGCAAAAGCGAAGGTATCAGAGATAGTTACAGCAGCAAGAAGAGGGACTCTAATGCAGCATTTCTAGGATTATATTAGTAATAAAGTTAATTTTGCTATGCCAGCTTTCTATATGGGATGGCAGGAAGGAGAAGCCCCAAATATAGCCAGCTTGATTTTACCCTAATTATTTGAAATAATATATTTCTATTAAATGCAAGAAAAAGGCAGCATCACCAGCTGTGGTACAGGTACCTTCTTTGTGAACATCTAATTAGTTCCCCACACACACTAATACATCAGGATGGTTAAATAATGGCTTTAATCTATCTGTTGGGGAAGTAATACACAGCCAAACAGTTAAAAGAAATTGCTGCATTTTTAAACATTCAAACTTTTTCTCAATCTCACTAAGTTTTACCATTCCCTTGGTTTAAGACAGACAAATTGAGTAACATGTGAAGAATCAGTGTTATGTACTTAAGCATGTATTAGCTCATAGCTGAACTGACAGTGAAACTCATTGTCTTACAATAAAAAACACATCTGGTACCACTGAAGGAAAGAATTTTAGCTGTGCTCAAAACTAATTCTTGTTTATTGGTAGTGTAATAAATACCTGAATCTCTGGGCAAAATCAAATCCAAGCTGTTTCTGAAATCCACTGAAATGACTTTTTTACTATTCTGTCATCTAATTGCAGCAGAGATACTGTTTCTTTTCAGCATTTAGCAGACAGGAGAATCAAGTTACGCATCTTAAAATTCTCCTTTACTGCTTTAGGGAGGTTTCAGCACTGATGTTTACTTTTACAGCTTCTTTATTTGCTAATGAGAACATCTTGGGGAACCTGTTTGCCTCTACAGGGATGAAGCTCCCAAACTTGGCTCTTTTATCACACAGAGAGAAACAGCACCCAGCTACAGAGCCTGACTGTGCTCAGACAGCAGAGACCTCAGTATGGGCATACTCACATTTTAGTCTGGAGTATTCCTGTCCGAACTACGACAATTCTTCAAATTAAAAATGACAAGACATATTTGTTCACATACTTACAGGTCACTTAATTCTGCAAAATACTCTACCTGTACTAAATACAGAGTGCTATCTATCCATTAGTGATGCAAATGTTACAGAATTCTTAAAAAACACCTTTCCAGAAGCTATCTTGAAATTCAGCTTTCAAATCAGCACTATTTTTGTGTGGGCAGGGGTTATTTTCCAGGTTAACACTTTTGCACCAAGTAGTTTACAGTACTCGATCATCAAAATAAAGAGCAAATGCATTAGTGACACTAAACAAACACCTGACACCTCAGCAACCCTTCAGTGACTGCAACCAGATTTCAGATTTCAATTCCAACACTGTTCTTGCCCATCTTTATCTTAATAAAAATTAATGTACCGGGCTGGCTGTTCAGCATGACTGGAGGAAAAAAACTCAAGTGAACTACAATAGCTGGCAGCTAATCAAATAGCCAACACAGGCTTTCTTTTTATCAAAGATCCTCATCTGTTCTCAGTTTGCTGTTTGAGTTAGAAATATAATTCTTCCACTATAGCTTCAGCATCTTGATGAAAGGCAAGATATGTAACATTCAGGTGTTATCTATCTAGAACACCATTCAGCCTTGATAATGCCATTAGATTATCTTACTTCTCACAAGGACTAAAGGATCCTTGACAATATTAGTCAACAGCAAACAGATTTGCTCCCTTTTCTTTCCTGAAAGTTAATCCAGGCTTTTGACAGAGCCTGTAAAAAGAACAAAGGGATCCTGCAAGTCCTCCTTGTTCAAGGCTGATGTCCTACTGCCATCAGTGCTGCTACCACCAACTCAGTCTATAAAGTTTGGATACTCAAGTACCTCCTCAGGGAACGTTACTGCTGTAGCTCCTACCTTCTTTTGGCAAAATGGCTACTGCAGGGGAGTGGTCGATGACTTTATAGAGCTCTCTGCTCACGTACTGATCAAGCTCAATGAGCCTTTCTGAGGAGGACTGTGACATTCCGTGATCACTTGTGACTATGACATTTATCACATCCCACAGCTTCGCCTTCTTCAGTTCAGAAATGAGATATCCCAGTTTTCTGTCAACGTCACTGATTATCGCTCCCATAAGTGGGTTTTCTGGGCCCAGAAAGTGGCCCATCTCATCAGGCTGTTCCCAGTACAGGAGACCAAAGTTGATGGGTTCTTCTGATGTAAACCAGTCAATGAGCTTTGCTACCCTGTCTTCAAAGGGAACAGATTCATTGTAGGGCATGTAATGTGTAGGCAAGACTCCATGTATCTTCACATCTGTCCCAGGCCACATAGCAGCACCAGATTTGTGTCCTTCCCTCTGGTTTGTTACCCATATTGGGCTGGCCTCTTCCCAGAACCTGGAGTTGTGGGTGTTCATTTTGTTCAGGGAGAAGGTTTCGTTCAGGACAGGGTCATACATCTCGTTAGCGACGATGCCGTGGCTCTCCGCGTAGAGCCCGGTCACCAGGGTGTAGTGGTTGGGGTACGTCTTCGTTATGAACACGTTCGTGACCTGCCTGACGTGCACCCCGTTCTTCATGGCATAGTGAAAATTGGGAGTGGACACTCTGTAGATGTAATCCCACCGAAACCCATCGAAAGACACCAGCAGCACCCTGGGCTGGGCTGCCTGGAGAGACACTGCACTTTGAAGGAAGAGTAAGAAAATGCCCAGGACTCTCCAATAGCTGCTCATGGCTGTTCTGGGAGTCATCTGTCCCCTCTTCTGAGGCAACATGGCATCTGTTGAGCAGAGGCAGAAGTTGTCAAAAGTCATAACTTAGTTTTAAGAATGAGTGGCTAAAATATTCCTTATGCATTTATATACTCTAAGATGCATTTTACATAAGCATGAAGTGACAGGACAAGGGGGAATGGCTTCAAAGTGATAGAAGGCAGGGTTAAGATTGGATATAAGAAGAGATTATTTACTGTGAGGGAAAAGTAAAAGGTCCAGAGAAGCTGTGGCTGCCCCATCCATGGAAGTGCTCAAGGCCAGGTTGGCCAGGGCTTGGAATAACCTGGGCTCATGAAAGGTGTCCGTGTCCATGGCAGGGGGTTGGAATGAGATGAGCTTTAAGGTCCTTTCCAACCCAAACCACTCTGATTATAGGATTCTGTGACTTGCAGGCAGTCAAATGTTACACCAAAATTGTGTCTCTCAAAATTAAAATCCAGGCCTTGAGTTCTGCTAAGAACAAACTGACATTCCAAAGATGTAATTCCCCTTTCAACGAACAACAGAGACCCAAAGGCTACAGATTACCTCAGATCCACCTGCTGGGGGATTTCTTCCAGCTGAACCTGAAGGACGAAGGGGCAACACACTGTTGTGTTCATCAGAACCCCAGCTGCCAAATCAGACACAGGCCATAAATTCCCCTTCTGGGGAGGGACAAGCATGGAGTGAAGCCCTCTCAACTGAAATCAAGTCTCTGCTTCTGAATTTTACACGACTAATGATCTCAGCATGATCTATAATTTTATTATTCTAATTCCTTAACTGCATGCTCTCAATAAATAATAAATGACGAGTGGTTTGGTTTTTTTCCAAGGCCTTCTCATACTGCTCTTCCCCAGATACAGCCTAAGCACATCTACTGACCTGGGTCTCTGCAGAACTCAGCACCACAAAACTCTGGGCACCCGAGGGGCTCTGGGGGGACGAACCGACCGAGCTGCCAAGGACAGGAGCCGACACACGGACGGACAAGACAGACAGACAGAGAAACCCCCGGGCCCCTCTCGGCGGCCGCCGGAGCTCAGCACACGCGAATGCCGAGCCCAGGCCGCCATTCCCCACACGCAGCGCCCGCGCCATTCCCGGGCCGCAGGACGCCGGGCACCCCCGAGCCCCGGAGCCGCCCGCCGTTACCTGAGGGGCCGCGGANGCATGACCAGTCTTCCCTTAAACACCTCCAGGGAACGGTGACTCCACCGCCTTCCTCGGCAGCCCATTCCAGTGTCTAATCGTCATTTCTGTGAAGACTTTCTTCCTAATGTCCAGCCGAAACGTCCCCTAGCTCAGCTTGAGGCCATGTCCTCTTGTCCTGTCATTTGTTACCTAGGAGCAGAGCCCTCCCGTCAGGGAGTTGTGCGGAGCCAGAAATTCCCCCCTGAGCCTGCTTTGCTCCAGGCTGAGCCCCTTTCCCAGCTCCCTCAGCTGCTCTCATCAGACTTGTGCTCCAGACCCTTCCCCAGCTCCGCTCCCTTCCCTGGACACGCTCCAGCCCCTCAATGTCCTTCCTGAGCTGAGGGTCCCAGAACCGGACCCAGCCCTCGGGTGTGACCTCAGCAGCGCCAGCGCAGGGGACGGTCACTGCCCTGGCCCTGCTGCCACACCACGGCTGGCACAGCCCAGGTGCCTTTGGCCTCTGCCCACCTGGGCACACCTGGCTCATGTTCATCTGCTGTCACCAGCACCCCCAGGTCACAGGTGAGGTGACCTCGGGTGGTGTTTGGAATGGGCTCCCCGGTACAGCCCTTGTCAAGAGGGGCAGATTGTAAGGATGTTGCTGCATGCCATACATTAAAAAGAAATTAAATAGAAATAGAGCTCAGGCAGGGCTGGCTTGGCTGTGACCTAACTGTAAAAACAAGGAGTAAAATTCATTCTCTGAATATCTGGAAGTGCTTCTTCAGTTAGTTATTAATAATAACATTAATAATAATAATAATATTGTTTTGATTCTGCTGTTTTTCTATCAGCCTTTTTTTCTCCTATTGTGTTGTGAGGCTCTAAATTTTCCATCTGCTTCCCAGCAGATGTTTTTCCCCACCTTTTGATGTCCAGACCCACAGTTATGCCCTGGAATGAAAATTAATTTATCCTTCCCCATCTCACTATCCTTCCCCATCTCCCCATGAACTGCTGAACTGGAAAAAACAATCCAAGCTAGGTTTCCCACCTTTCCTAGCTGAGGATCTGTGCTACATGAGTCCAAAGTCTGTGTCCTGTGTGTACACAAACCCCATCCCAATTCATGGCAGTGTACAAAACCATTATCCTCTTACTGGTGCATGGGAACACAGAATCACAGAATGGTCAAGGTTGGAAGAGACCTTGAGGATCATCGAGTCCAACCATTTAGAATCACAGAATCAAACATGATGCTTATTAATCACTTTATAGCTGACATTGCCTGCCTGGTGAATATACATATACAAGCACTGCCTACCTAGTGAATAAATACGTTTATATTTGTATTTATTTTTATATACATATATGTGATACATTTTCCCCTTCACCCTGCCACCAGGGATTGTACTGGGGGACAAGGCTCTTCTAATTGTTTTCTTAATGTCTTTTTTCCCCTCCTTCATTACTGCTGTCCCATTACAGATGAGAGGCTGAGCTACTCCAAGCCTTGAGAGTCACATTGTTGCTGTGCCTGGTAGAACCTGTGTGCATGTGGCTGTTCTGCACCTGTAGGACAAAGTTCATCATCTCATTCCTGGCCATGAACCTCACCAGAAACTTTGGAGAAAGGGAAAAAAAGGAAAAAGTTACAGAACTGCACCTGTGTGTATTGAAATCTCTTGCTAGGTGTCCCTCAACAGCAGTGTGCTGTCCCACACTGTTACTCCTTAGCTAGAAAAAACTGTGCTCACGTTTACTGTTGGTTCAGTTTTGATTTTGGGCTCTCGGATCCGGAGGTGTTGGGAGCTGCCTCTGCAGTGGCTGGGATCAGTCACTAGAGGGTACAGGTGCACCTGGATTTAAGGAACAACATGACTAGCTGGAAATTATATTTGCCTTTGATGCCAGAAATGACTCAGCTGCTTAGCACTGATATAAAATAAAAGCAAAGCATGGACAAGGAGTTTGCTAATTCCACCAAAATGTTTAATACCATAATAGATTTTCATTGAAGTACAGAGCTAATGTGAATATTTGTACAAAATATGTGGTTAAAAATAGTATTGATTTATAATATATACAGATATGTCACATCCGTGTCGGAAATGCAGACACTCGAATGAAACCATGAGCAATGCTTTTAAATCTACAACAACATACACGAAATATTTCTGCAGCTACCTACAGTAGGACAACTTGCCAAACTGACACTTAAGGATCCACCAGTCCTTACAGATGGCATTTCTGTCAGAAGTTTCTGTACAAGAACTCTGTTCTAAAATGGATTCAAAACATTTACCTTCATTAACCCAAGAGTGAACTATCTGTGTGACACTAATGTAGACACAACTTTCTCACACTAGATATATGATCAGTTACAATAATTTGTTAAAAGAAGTCTGATTTTCTGGTGAGAATAATAGAGAAGTTTAATCCTTCTTGCTGGATACTCTTAATGTTATGAGTGAGGAAGCCCCTGATTCAAATGGGTCCTTAATACAGCTCTTGGGTACATGGACCTGAATCCTGAAGTTTGTTTTAAGGTTCTGGATGTCTTCATCTTTCATTAACTTCGAGGCTGCTCACACTTCACAGCTTTTCCAGCCTTACTCCAGCAAGAATTTCCCTATCAAATGTCCCTATTTAAGCTTTGTAGCTGCAGCATCAGGACACAAGCCTATATTAAGATGACTCTTGCTGCAGTCCCAGAATCTGTGTAGTTACTGAACAAACTGACAGAAGGCAACAGAGAATTCAGGCTGTTTTTTTAAAGCTTTCTGAACATCGCTGCAGTAGGGGCTTTCAGGGTTCCTGCCCTTCCATCCAGAGTGCTGCTGCTGTTCTGCCTCTAACAGTGCTGGCTTCTCTCCCCTCCAAGCCAAAGCAAATATACTCCACACTTCAAATAGACCTGTGGGAAAGAGCTTTTACAACACCTCCTCCCTTGTCCTTTTACCCTTGAATGCTGCAGTCTACATGTATTCAAAAAAAGAGCACAGCTAGTGTTATAAAATCATCTCTTTTTAAGAGAAGCCTGGAATATTGAAAGCTGCTGTACTCCCCCAGAAGATGGGTTAAACCAGGAAAAGCAGTGTTTGGGGTTTTTGCTAGTGTAACTTGTTATTCAAGAGCACTGCATGATGCTGAGTGTAAAGGAGGGTCTGGCTGGGACTTTACTCCATACCTGGTTGATAAACCAGAACTAAAAGTGATTTCTTAGGCAAAAGGGAAAGGAAATTTTCAAGGAAATGCAAAGGTCTTACATTCACACTGGTATGTCAGAGAAAGCCTGAAATGGCAAAAAGTTTAGTGTTGAAGTGTTTGCCGCTAAAGAAGGACCAAAAGTAAATTCAATAAATATTCTTTAGAGAATCTGAAAGCACTGTGACTGTGATCAGTCTGATCCTCTGGGACAGACAGCTCTCTGCCATCCACAGCTGAAGCCCTGAAGCTCATTTCCCAGTGCTGTGTGCAGTGCCAAGCACGATGGAAGAGCCACAGCTGGCATGTCACAAACACAGCATTTCAGTTGGTGGATGAAGAAACTCACTATGGTGGAGGAAGCTCTCGGTGGTCAAAGTGAGGAATAAACTAGGCCTCCGGTCTTTCACCTCTAAAAGAGGTGAAAAGAACCCCAGAAGAAGTTCACTATTACTAGTTTTACTAACCAAAACACAGAGGTTAAGGCCTGTCCTTTCCTAAAGAATTAAATTGTTCAGAGTTTACTTCTCCAGTGAGACTTCTTAAGCAGATCTAATTTTCATAATCTTGAACAATCATCCTTTGAGAAATGAAGTTTTTTATGCCAGGCACACAGAAAAACAAATCATTTTTTCAAATCCAGATTTGAGCAATTCAATATCAGAATTTCACAGGACAGTTATCAGCAAACCCATCTCCCAGTTTCCAGTCCTTTTCGAGACACAGCACAAACTGATGCAAGAGACAACAATTAGTTTCAATTTTTATAATAATGAATGTTAACAGAACTCTTTCCCCAGCCTGGCTAGCAGCTGGATGCCATGTTCCTTGTCCAAGCACTCATGGCCACAGCATCACCCGTGATTATAAAAGCACAGTGAGAACCACATCAGGAGTCTGGGATGTGCCGAGCTTTTGCTCAGCAGGGACTGCACTGCAGCTTTTTTTGTGTACACCAAGCCAAATCCACAGCAAACCAGAGCAAGTTCACATGACTGTGAAACTGCAGCGGCTTAAAATGGAACATGGCATATCCTGCCAACAAGAAGGCTGCTTTCCCCTTAATTTCTGCTGAAACAGAGTTTGGCCTATGTCACACATTTAAGCATTATCAGTTCTACCACGGGTATACACCACACTACTCAGTTTATTGATACAGTTTAACTCTTTAAATGTTGCTTTTCCAAACGCCAGTGCAAGCAGAACACAAAAATACTGTTTGCCATATTTATTATTTTAAACTAAGCTCTGAGTTATACAAGTGTAAAAGTGATTAATTAGCCAGTAGCTTTTTAATACTTCTATAAAATATGACTAAATAGAATATTTCAAAAGTTATGTACAATAGAATGGAAACGCTCATGGCATCTGTGACAGTGCTCAGACAAACCACTGGAATCGCATCCTGCCAGGAGTTCAGTCCATTCCTCAATACAAACTACAATCTGGATTTTTTTGCTAAAAGCTTTTACAGTGTTGTTGAATGGGACAGAGGGGGAGGGGGGGAAAGACCAAAATAAAACCAACCCACGCCTCCTACCCAATTTAGGATCAAATTAGTGCTACAAAATTTATGCATGGGAATAATTTTTATAAACTAAAACACTTTACTGTAACTATGGCTGTGGTCTTGCTATGGTTGAGGAAGGGATGTTCTTGCCATATTTTCGTGGCTGAAAGCAAAGTTTACTGGAGTGTGTCTGTGTATATTAGGAAGGGGGGAGTTTGCACATCTTGTCTTAATTACAAAAATCAAGGCCACAGAAATTACTTGTTTTGTTCCAAAAGAGTAGATTCCAAAATATTCTTTCTCCATGCACTGGAAATGTTTTCATGCTTTAAACTGTAGTAAGGAAGTCATTAAAGTGTCAATTTCATTTCTGAAGAGGTCAGAAAGGACAAGCAGGCAGCAGGCAACAGAAACAGCAGCTGTACTCCCCTGATTTCCTTTTTTGATTTCTGAAGAGCAGCAGGAGCCATGTCCAGAGGCCCCAGGGCATCACCTCCAGTGGCTCCCTCCAGCTCCTGCTATGGGGAGGAAATTAAAAGGATGTGGGCTGTGCCACGGTGCCTCAGGAGCCACAGTGTAACACTGAGGCTCCATTCTTCCAGGGCTCCAGCAGGAGAGAACCCCTGACACCCAGTGAGAAGTGCAAGTCAGAGCGGCTGACCTCAGAAAAGCTACAGAAAAGCAAATTCCCGCTCGAATGAGTAGGCACTCTGCCTGTGATTTACCGAATAGGACAATTCCCCTTCCAGAGAGTCAGCATTTTTTTGAGAGAAGCGTTCTTTCCATGTCAGGCAAGATACAGACTTTAGTAAAATACTAGTTTCTCTCAAGAGTCACAAATGCTGATACTTTGATGATAGGGACATTATTCCATAATACATGAAACAGGTTTTTTTTTGATGATGAGCATTATTTTATCACAAACAGGTGATATATAAGCTTTGACCATAGGGGCTGCTTTGAATTTTCCTGTTTGTAATTGTGTTTCTATTTCAGTGCTTCAAGCAATGAGCCATGTCCTGCTGCCTCCTGGGTAATACCACACAGCTTTACAAAGCATGGAGTAGTCACTGAACAGGGCTACATTTTAAACCTGTTTGAAAATGCACTTTGAGGAAAGAACATTTAAGGTCCAGTGCTTTAATTTGCAGTGTAGTCTTACATCATTTGAGGCCAAAGTACTTAGTTCAGAACCTGTCCCTCAAAAGTCTGAGAACATGGATACAAGGACAAGATTTGGCCTCCTACAGTCTTGCCTGTAAAAAAAATCCATTAGCAATGATATCTGATCATTTACATGTTTAAATCTTACTGCGTCCCTGTTTATACCGGGCTAAACTAAACCCTATGGACATCAGTGCTGGGTATGTTCTCAAAAAAGCCAGTGGTGTTACTCCTCGAATATCATTTGTGGCCTAAGATGCTGTTTTGAACAGGATACATTCCTAGGCCTGTGAGCGACAATTTGTTTCCTCAAACCAATTTTAAAGGTATCACTGGAAAAATAATTGAAGTGATACATCTAAGGAGTTACTTTAAGGAAACTTTACTCAGATATCATGAAGATACTAAAGCTCCATTTACTGTTCAGTCTCTGCTGTATTTAGTGAGCAGTATTCTATCAGTGTAACATGCACGCAGCGCTGCCCATAATGCAGTAACAATTATCACATTATAGAAATGCACTGAGTGCTGAGTAAAGAACTACATCTGATCAGGAATACCAGGGGGGCTGTGGTGGGCAGAGGCTGCACTGTGTGAGAATGACAAGTCCTCATTCCCAGATGTCCTCACCATGCACGTTGGGAATGCCATCTCCTGTCCTCACTGACAGAGCAACAACTCCTGCTGTCTGGAAGTGCTGCCGAGCCAAGACCCCTGCAAGGGGGACTCGACTCTGCTGAAGCTTTTTAGCATCACTGCTAATTAAGGGTGTGATGGAACCTTCCCTCAGAAACCAGATCATTAGGTTTTACGACAAAAATCTTGATTACAGAACCTAAGCTGACTTTTCAGATCCTAGAATAAGCTTCCAAGATGTATTTACTTATTTTAAGCTGTAAAGGATTTTAACCTTGGAAGCTCGCTGTGCCATTTTATAGTCACTTTGGGGAGTACAGCTGCAGCTGATTAGCTTAAAAATCCCACCATACCTTACACATACACTCAGTTTCTGCAGTATTAATTTCAGTGGAACTACTCATGTGCATAAATTAAGCGCATGCTTAAATATATGCAAAATCTGAGCTCAAATGTCTAGAAAATATGTTCTCAAAATGACAAGTACGCATTAAAAAAATAAATCATCATGGAAGGTCTGCCAGACAGGGAACCCGGGATCTGTCTGCTGTCAGCCATGATGCAAACACAGAACAGTTTTTGTAACCCAGTATATATTGCAAGTGAAAGAAACATGCGGGATAGGGTGAAAAAAAGGGGATTCAGTTGCATGCAGTCTAATTTCAAGTGTGTAATTATGGTCCTGTTTTCTTTGGCCTAAAAAAAGAGAAAAAAGAAAAAATAATAATTTCAACTAACCTCTGCTCACCTCCACAAACCCAAACTGCATACAGCTCAAAAAGGGTTTTAAAGCACAGGATGTGGGAAGGAAAAAGGGCTGAATATTAGAGATGTGCAAGTAATTACCGACAATTTCAGGGCTATTCACCACACCACTAGGAAAGCATTCAGCCTGTAATGTTACTGGAAAGTACAGCTACGACAGAGAGCAATGAATCCATCTTACATGAGCAGTCAGTCAGCTCCTCTTCCTCAGACCCCGAGAGAAGCACCACTCATGCCTTGACAAAAGATAAACTGACAATCCCTACTGATATTCTGGCTCACTTCTCCCCAGAGAGGACTGACCAGATCCCCCAGCAGCTGCTGCCTCTCCCTCACCCAGAGAGCTCCATCTCACATCCCTGACACCATTTCAGACCACCGTTCTCTACAGCTGTTGCTGGAAGAGGCTTGTTTTCTGTTGTTTCTGAAAATGTTGCAAAGATAGTATTCCTTACAGAAAATTCCAGGGGGCTGCAAAGGCCACCAAGCTGCTAGCAGAGTAAAAACAACACACTTACCCCCCTTAAAAAAGGGGGGAAAGAGAAAAGGGAAAAGACTAAGGTCTACTGGGAAGTGAGGAGGGCAGAGGAGCAGGCTGCTTGATGAAGGGCAGTAGCAATCCTGGGAGTTTGACTATCAAGCCTGACGCTGGCCTAATTCCCACCCGGATGATCTCTCTGGAAGTGGTGTTCAGCATGCAAATTACAGCTGTGAAAAGATCCTCAGACTGAAACCCTTCCTTGTTTCCTCAGCTCTGTTTTGTCCTTTCCAGCTAGATCTATCAGTTGGTGTGTGATATGGTTACAGGTACAAAGATCTTTTTCCTAGCCCTTTTGTTACAGAGGCTTGATTACTGTGAAGGGGTTTCAATGACCTTAATGTCCCGGTGCTCAGAAGGCAAAGGCTGCCTTTCAACAGAACAAAGCAAACAAAAACCAAGAGCTGTGCTGGAGGAGAGAGAAGTGCTGCTTCTGCCGGAGAGGCTCAGTTAGATACAGGCGGTGGCACACCGGGGCGTCGAGTTTGGATGATTTTTGGCTTCGGAGAATTCTTTGGGTCCTCATCTTCTTCCATGTCGCTGTCGCAAACGTGCACTACCACACTGGGAGTGGACTCTGTTCCTGCGTGCAGCTCGTATTTCTCTCCTGGAAGCAAAGAAAAGCAATCACGTCAAAAGATGGCAATCTGAGTAGCAACACAGCCCATGGTACTCCTGCACTGCAGAACACTCCACACCTGGGTAGGGAGCTGAGTGTGTGCTGCTCATAAATACAGGTGAGCACCAGCACAGCTGGACTCTGTCAGCTGCCACAACACATCCCGGGGATCCTGCCCCGGGAGGCAGCTTGATCACAGGTCTGTAAAGCATCATAAAATACACACGTCCTTGTGTCTATAATGGGTGTTGGTACCAATATTGGTGAAATAAACCCCCAAAGTAGGCAGAGGAGAAAGAACACAGAAGTTCACAGTTAAAAAGATGAACCCAGTCTATCCAACCTTTGGTCTGAAGTCATTTCACACTTGTAGAGTTGGGGTTGATCTTTATTTTTGCTGTGGCTTTCCTTCAGTCCCATTTAAAGCCCAATTGCTGCCCCCAGACAGATTTCAACATTTAATCTAATTTCACCAGAAATAAAAAAAAAAAACATATCTCTGCTCCAGATGGATTTTGAGTTTCAAAGCTCTTTAGCTGGGGCTGTAACAAATTTTGTCTCTGCAGATGAGATTACAGAGCAGTCTATAAATGCTCACTAGAGCAGGCTGAATGCTTAAACAGTACATTATATTTTCTAACTATCTACATTCTTTATTTAAGTCTCAACACAGTACTCCCCTGAGGAAGATGAACAAGGTTGGGGTTTTTATGTTTGGGTGCCCCCCCCCCCCCCCNATGTGCTTGAGTGATTAAAAGTCCACAAGCAAACAAAGGATCAGATATAGGACTTTCAGTCCAGAATTCAGCCTGCTGGCACTACATGTATTCTGGATTGTACATGGGATACAAACAGGTATTGGTTATTAAATTGCAAGGAATTAATTTAAGACTTTTAAGAAAAAAACATTGCCTGCAAAATCTTCTGAGATGAGGAAGGTGAAGCCTCAGCAAACCCAGCTAGCCTCTGTTTGTGGTGCTGTGGCTCCTAAAATGCTGCACCACTGGCAGAACCTGGCCGTGCCAGGTGTTGTACTATGGAAGCAAATGTCAGTCCCTGTCTCAAAGCACTTGTGGCTTCCTTGTGGTACTAATTTGTAGTTTTGTTTGTTAGCCACTCTGTGGCAGAGTAATTCAAGTGAGGAAAGGGTTGCACATTTGGCCCTGCATTAGCACATGCAGTTCTGGGACTGCGCTCACATGCTGTTTGTGCTGACAAATTCCTGGTCCAAATATGCCTGGGTGGCTTGAGACTAGAGGACATGTTGTATTTTTGCCTAAAAACAAGGAGGCAACTAGTGAATAATAGCTATAAGCCAGGCATCTTGCTGAGAGAAATATTTTACTGCTGTGATACCATTAATGTTGACATTTAACTGCTCTATTTTTGGCAACCTTTCCTCTGAATCCAAATCGAGCAAAGCATTTACAGGTCTTGCTGATAGGCTAAAATATAAAAAGAGAAACAGCCCGGTTGTGCTGCATTGAGGAATTACATGGCTTTTCTTTGCCCATTTTCCCTGCGGGCCTCAGCTAATTTCTCAGCTCCGGGCTGACGTCAATGCTGCCAGCCAGCACCCAGGGCTGCATTGGTCACTGTCACCGCGGGCAGCTCCGCAGCGCCGCGCACACGCAGCGCCGGCCGCCTCCTACACCAGCACCGCCGGGGAAATCAGATTCACCGCCCTCCTAAGAGGTAATAATCCCAGTTCAAATGCCACATTCTTTTACTGCTCAAATTTTTTACTTTTCTACTTCCCTCCCAGAAGGACTCTTTCCGCTGAAAAAGAACAGTGGAAAAAAATTAAGAGATGCAAGGAAAAATATTCAGATGCCTCTGGCAGAAGTAACTGCAGCAGCAATTAATGTCACTTTGCAAACCAAAATGTGATGCACTCATAAATTAGGTTTTTAAGGCATACAGTTATTTCTGAGCATAAATGAGCTGCAGGCTCTGTTCTGTACTCAAGCAGCACAAAACCTTTTCATGGCTGAGTTAGGAACAGGTCAACAATAACTCTGGGACTTTTGTATAGCTGTATCTTCTTCCAAACACAGTTGCTTGTGGAAAAACACTAAGGTGATAAGCACAAACTAAAAATCCAATAGATACAGCCAGATTAGCTCTTCCCTTCTGCTTTTGTCTATGTTTTTTTCTTTTCTCTTATACAGCATTTCCAGCACAAAAAAAAAAAAAAAA
>WAAG01078147.1:17361-51458 GCA_013390105.1 Tichodroma muraria
AAAAAAAAAAAAAAGCTAAGTCAGCAGCAGTTCAGCTACTGAAGTAATGGTTGAGTCACTGGAGTTATGTTTACAAGACCTAGGTTGTCCCAAGCTATGAGTAGCAAGTTGAGTTAACATAGGTAAGACTCACCAATTTCTGTAATACCACCCAAGCATTGGTCCAGTGACCTCATTCAGCTGTCTCTGACATTGCCTCCTCTGTCAGCCCTACACTGACCCATGCTCCTGCTGCTTCTGCTTGCCTGCAGAATTCTTACAGGCTAGCTAAGCCAAAGGATTCTTGGAGACAGGGGGTCTTTCTCCTCCAGTTGTCTTCAGCCTATCTCTATCCTGTAATAATAAATTTAAACTTTCAAATAAGCTAACAGTGAAACTCACATAAATTTACTCAGAAAATTACCATAAAATTTATCAAATATACTCTGCCCTTCAGGGAAGAATTCAGCTGTGGCACGTCCACTATACAGATTTGTCAAAATAACTTTCCGATAAGCTCCTGAGAACAGCAGTGATGTTCCTCTCTAACCTTTTGCTTTGCATAAGAAAAACAGTTAGAATTAGAAGTTTCCTCCCTTAACAATGAGCACAGCTGCTTTTATGTCACTGGACCCTATCTTTTGTGATCACATGAGCCAGACACAAATGCACAACCTTGGGTGATGCAAGAAAGATGAGCACAGAAGCAACTTATGATATTTCAAAATTAAAAACAATGGTATAGGATTTTCTATCCCTTTGTGAGTCAGTACTGTGACCTTTTGATGGTGCAGCTCCTGTCTAACAGGGCCCTTTTGTCCAGCAAAGACCATGTTCATATACATAAAGAATAATGAACAAATGCTAACGTGTAGCTACCTCATCCCTAATTCAGACTCATGAGCAAAGGTTAATGAGTTCAGAGCTGCCCATTCCATGTAAATGTGGCATTAGCATCATGAAAATACCTTCCACTTACAGTCCCTTCATCGAAGTGCTTTACAAATAATAGGATGCAAATAACAGGAGATCCTTTCCTGTATGGGTGCACGTTTGTGACAGAAGAGCTACAGCCCATCCCACAAAATACCTCCATAAAACACTTCTACAGCACAGATCTGCCATAGCAAAGTGGAGGAGCTGCTCCCTGGGAGCCCATTACTGACGTTGCAGGAGCTGGGCACCCTCCTCTCCCAGCCACAGGAAAGATTTTCTCCATCCAGCAGCTCTCCTGTACCCTGCCCCTGGTAAGAGAAGGGAAGGGCAAAAGCAGCCACAGGACAGTAGGGAGAGGAAGGACAGAGATGAAAATTTTATCTATCATCATTTGTTTGCCCCTCCATCCCCTTTTAATCCTTCCTGGGAGTCATATGAAGTATTTAGGATTTCCTCTGAATCAGTAATAACAAACATGAGAGTTTGAAAACACTTGGGCACAGAAAATCTGCCTTGTGAGATGGTTTGAAATCCCTGTGTACAGCATTTCCTGGGCAGGGTTCTGCTCTCACCTATCTTCCCCTTCCCTAGGGAAGGGTGAGCCAAATCCAGGGCAGAGCAGGGGCACGTGCTCTGCACCCTCCTCAAGAAGCCCAGCTAGAGCATGGCAAGAACAGCTACTTCTGAATTGCTCAGAGACAAAAATGAAGCCCAGACCCAACAGCCAAGGGGCACGGGCTGCTGCCAGATCTCCTCAGTGTCCCAAGAGCCACCACTGTGGACTCAAGAGCTACCATGTGTGACACTTCAGAATGGTGCTTTCATAATGTGAAAAATGTATTGTACAAAACCTGGAGTGTAGCCTGAGGTGCAAAGCCTGCTGGAATGCTGATAAGGGACTGCATAACACGGAGAGGAGTGCAACTGGTGCAGACCTGTCTCTGTGGGCTGCTGGAGATGGTGCCTTGCACTGATTTTCCAACAGTGCCCATTGCTGTGGAGGCAAGTGGCCACTGACAGAGTGAAAAACTGCCCCAGCGAGTGCACGGAGCAAGGAAAGTGCTCAGCACCCTGACCTGTGCTGGGTGTTACTGTACAGTGCAGATCCCATCAGTGCAGCTGTGATCCCTGAATCAAACCCACAGGAGAAAAGCAATTTCTCTGGGCAACCACAGTGTGGGCAGCAGGGGTTGAGGCTGGCAAGGGGAAGTCAGGGTGGGACCTGGGATCCTGGGGAAAGGCACTATGGAGTGCAGAGTTAGAAATGAGGAGGTACAGGTCGATTGTTGTGAAGAAAGAGGCAGTGGGGGAAGGAAGGCAGATACAGGCAGGTTGGGGAGTGGATAGGGAGAGGAAAGGCCTGCTTTCCAGAAAAGAAAGGGCAGATTCTAGTGCCAAGAGGATAGTTTGCAAATCACTGCACTAATAAATGGCAAACAGCTGCCTGTCCTTTGAGAGGAGCAGGTCTGCTGTAGATACTGCCTGGACCTGGAGGCTCCCTCTCCCTCCACCTTCCAAATGTTTCTCATGTAAGGTATGTTTGCAAGGTGGGGTGGTTGTTTGGTTGTTTGCCTGTCAGTCCAGGTTGTATCCTCACCTGGCCTAACTTGGAGGTAGCTTTTTCCTACAGGAATGCTTACAACCTACCAAGCTGTTCTCTAGTCCAGGCCCTGATGTCTTCACATCTTCATCAGCATATCAAACTACTGGAAGTCATCTTGACAGTGGAAGTATTTTCCATCAAACTGATTAACAATTGCACTCCTTTATTTGCAATATATTGAAAAGATGGTAGGCTGGTGGTCAGCACCAGGCACAGTCACAGTTCCTGGCCCTGACTGATCTACAGCACTCTGTTCATGCCTCATTTAAAGCCTGATCTCTGCATCCGCAGAAAGTGAGAATATACATCAATCATCCAGGAACTTAATTAAATATGCCACGATCTCCCCTAAGGAGTAAATGCACCCTCACAGATCTCAATTCCATGTGAAGGGACCAAAACCAGCTTCCTTTTGAGCACAGAAAAAAATCTGTTCCATTAGATATCCAAGATGCCAGCTTGTCACTGCTGCAGCTAAAACACCTGTCCCAAAACTGCTGGCACGTGGCAAATCTGTTAACTCACTTCCAGCACATTCCTCATACTCTGAAGCAAATCTCTCAACATCTTGCACCCAGGGACAGTTTTGGTCTCTAATTTTGTGGCTATGATGATTATGGCACCGTACTCTGACAGGAGATGACCTGGATTCAGGGAATGGGAAAGGAGCATGGGTCTGTGTCCAAGCGGTACATCTTGCATTCCCAGTGAGGTAGGACAATAAAACTCATCTTATGCCGAGGGCATACAAAGACACTGTTCACTATTTAGAAGCGCTAATGAGTTTTCCTGGTCCTCAGATGTTTGTTTTACCAAATCACTGCATTTAATACAGCAAAGATTCCTCACAAGTCAAAGACATGGAAGTCAGATTCTAACATTCTCAGCTCTGTAAACAACTGTGCCAAGTGAGTATTTTTCAACGGCTGATAAGCCGTAGTTACATTTTTAAATTGTGGTTTTGAACGAAAGAAATCTCTTCTCTGAGGCTACCAATGCTGTTTGATGTCCAGCAGTGTTTTACTGCTGCAATACTGAGAAATGAGTGTTAGTGGGATTTGTTTTTCAATGAAATTCTAAACATAGTAAATGCACAACTGAGAACAGCAACACTATTTTAAATCCGCCACTGCAGTTAACTAAAATTGATCCCTCTAACAAGTGCTAAAAATAGAAAGAAGAGAGCACACAATGGCTTTTCATATTGCTCCCTGCAGGCTCCTTAAATCCGGATGAATTTGACCTTCACGCAAAGCCGTCCCAGAGTGTGGGACAATGAGTGATATTTCACATTCCACTGCTCCAGAACAGGAATTGATTTATTACCCAGCTAGCTTGGGAATTCGTTTACATGTTTCCATTTATAACACTGCTGCATCAAAGGAGGAAAAAAAAAAAAAGGAGCATTCAGCATTTATTATTCGGCGTTTTAGAAGCAAAGCATCACTCTTGGAAATAATAATACGCAATATCATATGAAGTCTTCCACCTGGATGCCTTTTTCTATGGGCTTTCCTGCTGAAGGGGAACAAACCATAGGAATCTCCTGATATACATTTTCCTCTTATGAGAGATCCCATGAGAAAAAGATAGGAGGTAATCCTGCAAACCTTGTGAATCATGAAACATCTTCCTGCACCCCATGAATTCCAGCTCTGAGCTCCTTTGGTACAGCTGCACAAAAGCCCCAATGATAAGATGTCTGCAATTGGAAGTTGTTCTCAGAGTGAGCAAGCAGCACTCCCAGTACAGCTGGGGAGAAAACAATTCTCTCATCCCACAAGAATTTCAAAAATAAACTGCTAAATTTTCATGAGCTCACCCCCACAATTGTTATAAGATTGGATTTGAAATGTTTTATTTCGGTATGAAGATAATTTAATAGGCTATTTTTTCCTTGTGGCTTATGAATGTAAATTAGATTAATTTGTAAATGATACTGCTTAAACCTGAAACTGGAACCTTTCTCATTTTGAAAGTTCTAAAACAGGATTCTTTAACAGCTTTAAAGGAAACTATTTGTAAAGATGACTTAATTAAATCAAAAGTAACCCCCTCCTATGTAAAGTTTTAGTTTCATCAGATGAGCATTTTCCAAGGGAAAGCATTGGTTGAAAATCCCAGCTAGCTTCAACTCCTGGCATTAGCTGAAGATGGGAAGACAGAAGGAAGCCTGGATGCATTATCCATTTATCCTGGGCTAACGAAGGCTACAACTTATCCCATTCCTCCTGCATAGTTTTCAGCAGGAAATGAGCATTCCTAACAGAGCAATCCCACTGGGACTGGGGAACAGTAGTTCTCTCTCAACAACAATGTGAGAGATTCTCCACTCCAGTGGAGGTGCCCTTTTTCAAGTGAGAAATTTGCACCTTGGAATGCAGTACTGAGCAGATATCATGTACAGCAAAAACTCCTCACATCCATAGCCAAACATTTGTCCAGTCCCCACCTAAACTGTCAGCTGTCTCATCTAGGCACAAACCCCAGCACAATAAATGGTGTAAGCAAAGCTTTGATCAGCTCTCACAAGCTGCAGATAACTCCCAATTCTGTGCCTACACATGGCAAAACTCATTCTGAAGGAAAGAGCCATGAACTGAAATCCAAATTTTAATGCAACTTTCAGCTCTATGCCAACTCCTTCTACAGTTATTATCTACACTGGTATTTCTTGTCTGCTTTTCCTGACATGTTTTCACCCAAAGACCACAAGCTTACCTGGTCCAAGCTTAGAAACTGCGTAAAGGAGGTCGTAGTTGATGACAGGTGTTGCATCATCTATTGGCTGCCACCCTACAGGTGGGGAGGCTGGAGGCGAGATGAGAAACTGTTTTGCAGGCTGTGGTGGTGCCAAATGAAGCTTGTCTCCATCTGTCTCAGAGGTCTGAATCTTTAAAGCATAACAAAGACACTGTTCAGTACAGGACAGAATCACAGAATGGTTTGGGTTGGAAGGGATTTTAAAAGTCATCTCCTCCAACCCTCCTGCCATGCTCCGAGCCCCATCTAGCCTGGCCTTGAATATTTCCAGGGATAGGGCATCCACAACTCCTCTGTGCAACCTGTGCCAATGTTTCACCACTCGTACTGTAAAACATTTGTTCCTTACATCCAGCCTAAAACAACCTTCTTTTAGTTTAAAACTGTTTTCCCCTTGTCCTACTGCAACGGGCCCTGCTGAAAGGTCCATTCCCATCTTTCTTGTAAGCTTCCTTTAAGTACTGAAAAGCCATAGTGAGGTTTCCCTAGAGCCTTCTCTTCTCCAGACTGAACACCCCCAATTCTCAGCCTGCCTCCACAGCACAGGGGCTCCAGCCCTCTGAGCATCTTTGTGGCTCCCTCTGGCCTCACTCCAACAGGTCCATGCCCTTCCTGCGTTTGGGACCCCAGTGCTGGACACAGGACCCCAGGTGGGATCTCACCGGATCAGAGTCACGTCCCTCGGCCTGCTGCTCACACTGTGGGTGATGCAGCCCAGGATATTTGGGGTGCCAGGGCACATTGTCAGCTCGTGTCCAGCTTCTCATCCCCACAGATGGCTAAGTGGAATGACTGCTCAAATCATACCCTTCTCATCCCAAATGCCACCCAGGCAGGGTTTCAGCATCAGTCTCAGGAGAGAATGCCTGGAGATGAATTTCATCTCAGCCTTACAGATGGTGCCTCTGCAGTAAATGCACAGTGTGGGGCTGTGACGTCAGCAAAGCTACAATGTCTGTGCCTCTTGTGTACATTCTCTCAGGATAAATGCAAAGCTTTGGTAGCCACAGTTGCTAGCTCAGAGATTTTTGAGGCTGTAAAGGTACTGTTGTGATCTGGTCTAAATGCCTAAATGAAAAGTGGCATTACATAAGTAATGTCAGAGAGGTTTCTACAGATTTTATTTCTTTAGTTGAAGTGAAAAAGGAATCTGTGATGTTCCTTAGTCATCTGCAACCGAGCGTCCTTATTTTATTTCCATCTTAATTTATCTACTTTAATTCCTGCTCTTTTCCAGTATGTTAAAGAAGCCTTAACATAAATGAATTGTAGTGCAGCCATACCTGAGCAAGGTTACAACCAGCTTGAGCACAGGAGCAATAAACCCTACTTCCATGACAGCAAACATGCCAGGTCCTGGGATGGCACCCTGCTGTACCAGAATGGGATTTGTAAAGAGCCAGTCTGAATGTCTCAACTCCATGTTCCCCAGAACTCGTAGGTCTGGAAGTGGTTATTTGGCCTGGCTGAGGCCAGACACTGCTTCAGACACTGCTGCTTCCACATCTTCATTCTCTGGACATGACTGACAAGCTCTTGTAAGACTACGTGTACTGGAAAGCAAAGTGCAGGTACCAGAATGGCTCTGCAGGAAATCAGCTTAGATAGGGAGACTAATCACTATTGCGCACATTTTTCTTTTTCTTGTTATCCCAAGTTTTCAATTAGCCTCTTGATGTACAGTTAGAATGAAACCATTCTCAGATCTGCTTAACTGCAGGTTTTGAAACCTTTCAGAAAAAAAATCAGCCAGATTTAGGAGATCAGGGCATAGAAAATGGGATCGAGGCAGATTCTTAACACCTAAATCCAACTGTAAGATCTTTTGAGCTCATTTAACTCATTAAGCACATTGTTTTTTCACAGCTGTAGCTTCCCATCTTCCAGTGGTTCTGCTCCTGCCTAGGCTCAAAAGAGCTCTTATTCTGACCAGGATGAAGAGGCTCATAATTTAACATTATGGGTTTGCTTGATACCTTCAAGTGAGCCAGCCCTTATCCTCAGACCTCTGAAGGGCCAACCTGGCAGCTCAAAGCACACCTACATTCCTTATAAACACTAGTGGATATCTCGCAAGCCACAGTGACCACATCAATTTATTAAACTGCATTCAGAAAAGGTGGTGGTTCGGTTCTCAACCTCCCTCAACTTTCTCTATCCTGGCTGGGCCCCAGGCTGCTGTGGGAGATCTATGTTCTCTCTCCCTTGGCCAAGGAGAATTGAACTCTCACCTGACAGTTCCAACAGATGGATATAATCACCTAGGCTGGGAATGTTTTTCTTCCCCTACCTTCTTCCTTTGACTTGGACTCAATAAATTCCTTTTAGTGAATTCAGTATTTGTAATTCATGTATTCGGTAAGGAAAAGCCAAAAAGGCAGGAGGAAGCCTGACTGTGGCTCAGGGTTGCAGCCAAATATGTAATCCAGTCCCACCTTTTTTATTCACTTGGATTCTTTACATTTAGCACTTTTTTATGGTTAGTTAAGAGAGTTACCCACAGACAACACCCAGTGTTGTAAATCACCTCTGAGATACATAATTCTGTGTGTTGAATGAGCAACTTTAGTCCTAAGTGGTCCTTTAAATTTACTGCAGACCCCCAGGGCAGAAACAGCTCAGTCAACACAAGGAGGTTTAAGTAATCTTCTATCAGAGAGATTGGGCATGGGAGAAACCTTTATTACTTTTATTCAGTGTTAGTGTATCGCTTTTATAGAAATATTGTGCAGTAACTTGAAAGTAGATTCCAGATTTCATTACCTGTGCAAAATACAACTTTAACTTCTTGCCTCTGAACTGTGTTTCATGTAGCTCTATTCTGGCACGAGCAGCTGATTTGGGACTGCTAAAATTTATCCGCACACGCCTAAAGCTTTTGAACAGCTGGAATGTCACGCAGTCATCATAGGCACGGAACAAACCTTCAAATTTCTCCTGTAAAGTAAAAAGAAATAATGCTGAAGATTAATTTCATGCTCTGTCACATCGGTCTGAGTTGAACAACAATCTGAAATTTGACACCTGTTTAAGCAGGAGGTTTCAACCTGTGACCTTTGGGGACAGGTGTCCATACACAAATAAAGGCTCTGTGAAAAGAAATTAAGGAAAGCAGTGGCCTGGTAGTGCTGAACTCTGCAAAAGGTTTAGGGGAAGGAGTCTAAATTGAGAACCCAGCAGCTATTGAATTTCTCATAAAAGTTGAGCAAACCTATGACAGTGACAAATGAAATGAAGCTGAAAGGCACATGGCTGAAAACACCAGACAACGGTGGGTTCACCTGCACAGAAGCAACCATTGTGCTGAATTACAGTGGAGTCAGCAGACAAAGGCTGCAACTGAGGCTTACATCCACATCAGCACTGCAGGCTCGTTTTGTATCGCATGATACGTTTTCTGGATGTTCTGTCATTTAAATACTTATGAGAATACACACTTGTTCTTTGAAAGGTCCTGCAGCATCTGGAAACAAATTGGACAACTGAAAACAGTGATCTGTCCCAAAGACAAACTTCAGGCTTCAAAATATTTAGCTGTAGAAACACGCTCAATAGCTCATGACAAAAATAGGGATATTTTATTGTAAAAGGAAGGTCTGAAGTTTACTACATCCATGAACTTGGTGATGAACAGAAATTCAAGGCACTTTGGCAGTCTTGGAGGCTGAGACTGATTTCTCTGCAAGCTGTGAGCACACAGAGGACTAAGTTCCAACCATCAAATAAACCCAAAGTCCTTAAATCAATACTGACACTTGCACAGGTCTTTTCATTCACACAAGCACTGATTCATAAAATGCCAAGGCTGAAGGGGGACAGCTATTATTTAGTCTAGCCTTCATGTTTACTCAGATTTCAGACTGCCATCCAGTGAGTCACACATCAAATCAGAATATTTTAACTACTGCACTCAAGACTTGAAGTTTTGTAAGATGGAGAATCATCCAGACCAAAGCCCCTGTTTTTAGGAGTGCTTCATGTTGGAAAAAAACACTGGTGAGATGATTTGCCACACCATTTCATATACACTGAGGGCTGTTATGTCAGGGTTTTTTCTGTAACTACGATAACCTAATGTACATTGACAATAACCTGATGTGGATGCTCCATCCCTGGAAATGTTCAAGGCAAGGTTGGATGGGGCTTTGGATGAGCGACCTGGTCTAATGGAAGGTGTCCCTGCCCACAGAGGGGAATTGGAATGAGATGATCTTTAAGGTTCTTTCCAATTCAAACCATTTCAGGATTCTGTTTTCTCTGCTATCTCTGCAAGTCCTCACATTTTTACGTTTTAAAATACGACTTCTTTGCTTCGTATCCAGGAAAACAATTTCTTTTCCCTTACAGTGGATAACTGGTAGAGACTACAGAAGATAAAAAAGAAAATGCAATTTATGTAATCTCATCAATACTTCAGTTCTTTTCTATTGAGCTTACAAGCAAACAAGGAATTCAGAACTTCTCAGAAAAATGCATCCTGAAGCACACTGCAGCTGCACCAGGGAGCACTACCAGCACTGTGGGAGTAAGTACTGTCAGACATTTGTTAAGGAGTTAATAGGGAAGCAGCCCAGTTCCACGGCCAGGGCTGTGACACCCCGGTGCATGTGCCCGATCTCCTTTGATTCACTGCCAGCTCTGTGGTCTTCCTCCCCATAACTGATATTCCATCGCTGGCACCCTTTCAAAGGAACCTCCCTATGGTCTATTAAGCATTCATGATTTTCATTTCATTCTGCCTGACCTCACTCACCTCTTCCTCTCACTGCAGGAGATACTTTGGAGGAACGAAAAAAGAAAAAGAAAGAAAAAAGGGAGGCAAGAGCTCTGTGGTTTGGCAGAGGGTGACTAAAGGCATGCAGCAATCCCCAAAACAGTGTGAAGTGCATAGCTTTGTACAAGCAGGTCTAGTCTTACCACCCAATGCCCAAATTGTTACATTTCACACCTCAGTTACACTTTTTATCTGCTTTGCTTATATTTTTGAAAAATTCCATTTTCCTGAGCAGGAGCCTACATCCAGTGGCATTTGTATAAAGGTCAGCCAAAGCAGCAGTCATCTCAGTCCTGTCCTGATTGGAATTTTGATGCTACAACCTTCACAATGACCAGCGAAAAAGGGCTGGGGGAAGGGAGAGAAAGGGACAGGGGCCCAGTGTCTGTGTAAAGTAGGACTCACACAGCATTCAGAAATATAGTCCAAATAAAAAATAAAGTGACTAATTAAAGCTTATGTCTTCATCTTGTCTTTATTACTTACTTCAGACCTCTTCAGTACATTTTTAAAATTAAGTAAAATCAGAAATATAGTCCAAATAAAAAATAAAGTGACTAATTAAAGCTTATGTCTTCATCTTGTCTTTATTACTTACTTCAGACCTCTTCAGTACATTTTTAAAATTAAGTAAACAAATTTAAATACATATTAGTGGGGGACTTGGCAGTGCTGGGTTAACAGTTAATCCTAAAGGTCTTCAGCCTAAACTATTTCATGATTCTGTGAGAGATAGAAAGGTGCATATATATATATGTGTATTTATATATAGGATAATCAAGATATTAAAACAGAAGTCTCATATGGCAAAAATTAGCAGCAAGGTGAACATTTCCCAGTAGTAGCTCCCAGTTTCTCTATGAGTCAACAATGAAATAATTCATCTTTTAAAAAAAAGTTTCACCAAGAGTGGAAGGAACCATGCCTGGCCTTGTCTGGGAAGTATCTATTCCCACTGACTATCAATAAAGAGATGCTCCCTGTCTGGATGCAGCAGTCAGGGCTGTGTGCTTGCCCCTCTCTGCAAAACAACCTAGAGCCCAGATCTTGGTGAGGGACCTAAAACAACATTAGGGAGGACACGATTTCAAAAGTGGGTCCAAGAACAGTGAGCACAAGGAATGTGCTGGGCATATTCCCAGACTACACTGAGACTCACTCTGATTAGGCACTGAAAGGGATAGATGGAGAACTGTAAAAGAAGCTGATTAAGTCCTGGATGCCATTGCCACACTGGGAGAACTTTAAAAGCACTATGGACTTTATTCTGCTTGCTTTTCAATTTGATACTGGCACAGCTTTAGAGACCCAGCCTTGATTAATGCTCCTGAAAATGCTGTGGGGAGGAGGGAAATCAGGCCCTCTATTTGATATTATTAGAGGGCAGTCTATCCACAGTGGGGACACTTCCACTGCCCTGACTGAAACTGCAACTCCCATTAAAAAGATTCATACATCTGGATTTTTCTACATTTTCAGCTGATAATAATAATGACCTCAGCAGAGGTCATTAATCATTAAGTGAAGTTAATGGCCCTCAGCTGCATTTTGAGCCATCTCCACTCCTTCTAGCTTGATATAAATTCCCAGGAAACGCCTTATGCCTTAATTGCTATTGCCTGTGACTTTCTAATATCTGCTGAATGCACTTATCTGGATAAAAGTCTTTCAGAGTCATTCCAATCTATAAGAAAATTCATCATATACAATTTCAAGACCAAGGCAAATTCTTTCCCTTTCAAGTTTTGTGGATAAATTATTCAAGACTCATAATCCTCTCAATTCAGGACTTTTAAAGTGCTTTTAGGATTCGGTACTTTTAAAATGCTTTTAGAAAGTAAGTCTTTGAACTTTCAGAGCACTTTGAAAACTTGTGGGAAAAAAAAGGAAACATCCAAAGTTAAACAGCAGTGTCGCTGTTCTTAAAAAGTCAAAATGTAGAAAGTCATGAGTTAGGCATTTATTTCTGGGATTCTGGAGTGTCTTCATCCATCCCAAGTACGTCTCAATGAGGCCCAATTAATGCTCTGGAATATGTGAGCAACTTTCACTTCATCCAAGTTCTCACTTCTCCCTCCTGGGCCCTGGGCCCTCTCTTCATCTCCTTATTCCTGTGACCAACACTGGGCACCTTTCCCCAGTTCTTTCCTGTCACCTTTTGTCACCTCCCATCACTCAGTGCCTCTAGCAGTTTCCAAAGTTCTTTTTTTGTTTGTTTTCTAAATTAACGAAATTAGAACAAAGCAGGACCATACTAATTAAAGCTGCTGATTACTCCAGCTTGATGGTTATCATTTAGGACAGCCAATGCCGAGAACAGAGCACCATGCAAGGAAGAAATGAGCACTGGAGTGACAGACAGGAGCTAAAAAGCCTCCGAGGACAAGGGCAAACCTATGCCCTCCTGGAATAAAAACTATTTCTAGCACTAAATGGGAGCTCCTCTGGGAGCAAGACCCTACAAGTCAAATGGTAACAGTGATCAGTGAAATGCAGCCATAGGGAGGTAAACAAGATGCAGGGTATATTTGGAAAAGTATTTCCAGTAAAGGAAAGCAAGGAGAGTATTAACGGCATTGTACAGAGCACTACAGCAGCTCATTAAAAATGCAGAGTTTATTGCCTGTATCCTAAGCAGATTATTGGGAATAGATCCAGTAAAGGTCACAGGGAGGCACTGGAATGAGTCTAGAAAAGGACAACAGAGCTGGGGAAGGGTCTGGAGCACAAGTCTGATGAGAAGCAGCTAGGGAGCTGGGGAGCTCAGCCTGGAGAAAAGGAGACTCAGGGAATTTTCTCTCTCTCCACAACTCCCTGACAGGAGGGGGCAGCCAGGTGGGGGTTGGGAGCTTGTTCTGCTCCCAGGGAACAAGGGACAGGACAAGAGGACATGGCCTCAAGCTGAGCCAGGGGAGGTTTCGGCTGGACATTAGGAACAATTTCTTCACTGAAAGGGCTGACAGACGCTGGAACAGACTGCCCAAGCAATTGGTGGAATCACCATCCCTGGGAGTGCTCAAAAGGCAGCTGAATGTGGCACTTGGGGACATGGATTAGTGGTCATCACAGCAGTGATGGGTTAATGGTTGAATTTGATGATCTTAAAGGTCTTTTCCATCTTTAACCATTCCATAATTCTATGGATTAACAACTTATTAAATAAGAAATTAAAATGCTTGGCTTATTTAGCAAAACAAAGCAAAGCCTGAGAGGAGATGGGACAGTCATCAGTAATTTACCAGTTGTGTTCAGAGCAAGGACAAAATCACACTGTACAGAGTAAATCTAGAAGACTACACTGGCAAAAAACAAGTGGAAACAGTTGGCATAAATAGGTTTAGTCTAGAAGTTAAAGAAGGTTTCAAACATCAGAGTAATGATCCAGAAACAACATTCCAATTACAGCAGCGGCAGCAAATTATTTTTTTAAGATTGAATTTGGTTAGTTCATGTGAGGGACTATGACAAAGTATCGACACAATGAGCATTGTAAAACATGACAGCCATAATTAGCAAGTGAATTGGGTTCTGACACAGCAAGTTCCTGTGATTTATTTCCAAACATTTCTTTCACAAATAGCTCCACTGGTATTGTGTTCATTCAGGACAAAAGCCAAGGCCTAATTCAAATCAACAGAAGCCTTTCCACAGACATGAGCGAGCTTTGGATTAGAGCCCTAGAACTCAGAACCCAAATTACATTTTATTATTCAGTTCTTTACACTCATTATCACCCTTGCTACACATTTGATTTAGGAGATGGCTGTGATTTAGAATTTTAGCCTAATGGTTTTCCTAGAGTGTTGCAAGCAAATAAAGAAAACATTTTTCCTATTTTAATTTTTCCTGTTCATTCATGTAAAAGATACTCCAAGGAACTAGCCACAATAGGGAAAGGGATATAATTCACAACTATGAAATTAGTTTTTCCTGAAATTAGTTCTGTACTGGATATAAATATCCCTGTATGACATAAACTCCTATCTCAGAGCTGAATGTATTCTGTTTCCAGACAAGCCATGCTGGTTGCAACCCTACAAAGCTCTCAAAGAGGCACAAGAAAAAAGACAAAATCTGGTAAAACTGTGGAAGCTGTGCGCTGAAGAGTCTTGCAGCAAAAACAATCTAAGAACAGACTAATTCCCTGTTTATAGCAAAGAGGATAGGCACACAGTCACTTCTAGAGGGATAAAGGAGTCACTAAGGTGACACTTCACAAAAAGGTGACATTTAACAAAAATATTAAAACAGAAGCCTAAAAAATATGAGCTGAAGTGATTTCAGCATGGAGATATGTCAATGCCAGGTGAAGGGTATTGTACTGACCCAGCCTGGATATTGTGTGTGGCGCTTCTCATCCACGATTAAGGAATATGGAAGCAAGATGGAAGAGCAACAGAAGATTGCCAGGATGATCAGAGAAGTTGTGAACCTGCCACAGGAGGTAAAGGTAGATGACATCCATCCCTAGAAGTGTTCAAGGCCAGGCTGGACAGGGTCCTGAGCAACCTGGTGTAGTGGAAGGTGTTCCTGCCCATGGCAGGGGCTGGAACAAGATGGTCCCTTCCGGGTCAGACTGTTCTGGGACTCTGGGATCTCGCCTTGGGAAACAGAACCTGGGGTATGAGGTGCTTCCTGCTGCATCTGTGTGTTAGGAAATCAATAAATAATGTGAAGGGAAAGAGATTAGCAAAATTAAAAAAACCAACAGTGTTGATATTAAACAAACACTGCCTGTTAAAATATTTAGACTTAAAATTGAAGCAGTTATTTAGCACTAGACCTGTAACATATCAAAATGCCACCGGCCCAGAAACAGAAAAAAGCCTAATTACTTTGATGAAAAGGGTAAGAAGGAAAGATTAGAGAAGAGCACTATGCATTTCTGTGGTTCTCAAAGACAAAAGGAAAGACTAGAGGAAGACAAAAAGGGATCCTGATTTGTCTAATGAAAACTTAAAAGAACTGGGTTCACCTGAAGTGCTTTTAAAAATTATTTAATGAGCCACACAAAACAAGCAAGCAGCTTGATACAACTCACATGTGAAAATTCCATAAAAGCAAGAACTCCCACAAGCAGCCAGTGTAAACAACAGCCTCTTCAATGTTCAAATTCTCTGCTTCTAAAATGATGAAACTCATTGGGAAATCCTGGTAGTGCATATGAAAAACCACTATTGATTCTCAGTTAAAATTTCAGGAGTGCAGTAAACAGAGGAAATATTTTAAACCAGTGATAATAAATAGAGAATTCCTATGGGCTTGCCCTGCTACCCTTAAGTAATTGTAGGAGAATAAAATACAAATTCACCATTTAGAGATCCCCTTAAGGCAAAGGTCTCCAGATTGTAGCTTTTTATTTCACCTTTCACTGTAGATGCCTGTAGCTGAGAGTGTGGGATCTTCCTACTCCCTCTTTACAAGTGGGGGAGAGTATTTTTTGAATAAAATGTTCACACTGACTATTACTGTCTGAATGTTGGTTTGCAGAAAGTTTCTTCTGTTACCAAAGGGAATCTCTCATGCAATCCCAGAGCTGGCAACAGCAATGGAAAAATGTGTCTTTCCACCTGTCATTCACCAGGGTACATTTTAAAAGGACATTTCTATGTGTGAGACATTTTGGAAGGGGGGGGGAAATGGGAACAGTGGCTATTTTGTCAGGTAATCAGAATTAGAAACTGCTCTGCAATGACCTCCTGGTTACTGTACTGTCCACAAGTGTGTTCCTCACCTTGGAACTCAGTGCAAAGCTCTGCTCATCTCTTCTTGAAGTTAGATTAGAGCATTGAGACAGGGCTGGAAAGAGCTTGGGTCTGTTTACATGAAACATGGCAGTAATTAGCATCTTCCAAAATGGAACGATTCTCTCAGTTCTTGGACAAACCAACCCAGTTGGCTACCCCAGTCCATTCAGTCTGTTGCTCTATGCTTGGCTTTCTCTTGTTTTCAAGAGGTGAAGGTCAGGTAAATTGTGAACTAAAGATGAAATAAAACAGTAAAGCCAAAAAAAATTTTAAGGTTGGGCTTCAAGATGGGGGGTGTTACAAAATACATTAAATCTTGCTCTCTCCTGTAAAATTAAGATTGATTTGCCTGCACTACTGCAATCCTGATAAAGGGGAGCCTAATACCTTTAAGTTTTACTATGTAAAGAATGCACAGCTTGTATTCCAGAAGTGATGCTCAATGGCCTTGTTGCTCTGCAATTTGCAGTGAACCAACCCTAAACAGGAGCATGCTGGCTGCAAAACACAGCCCTGGTCCACGGCTCACACATCCTGTTGTACTATCCTTAACACACCGGGGCTGTTCAGAGGCATTTGCAGAGAACTTTTAGATCCTGAAGGATGCAATGAGTGTTCTCCCCTCCACACTGTGCCATTCTGACAGCAGAAATATTTGATGTAATGCTTACTGCTTACAGATCCAGTGTCTTGTTGCAAAGTAGGACTTTGAGAAAGCATAACAGACGTTACACAGTGTTGTGAAGACATTTGTAACTCATCATCTCTCAAAGAGCCCTGATGGCAAAAGTAGGTCAGGAGCTGGAAGAAGTCTGCTGGTCCCACCCTAAGGCAGGAAGAGGCATCCATCCCTCACCAGCCCTCCTGCAGGACATGCCCAACACGGCATGACAGCACTGCAAACATCCCGGTGAACAGAACAACACAGATGTGCCTCTTGAAAAATCAGCTGAACCAAATAAATTTACTTTTGTCTTCCAGCTCACCAGCACAACAAAAGGTACAGAGATAATATCTGCCCCAAAGCTTAATGGAAATGCATTCACATTTCGGAAGAGGCTGACAAATGTCAGGGGCACAGAATTTTGCTGCGTTGCCTTTTCTGTTTTTAACCAGCTCACATCCCTGTTTACCTCAATGTGACGCACATTCCTCCTGCTTAGCTCCACTGATCTGGAAACCAAAGGCTCCTTCAAGATGAAATAAATTGTTCCTGTGGCAATGCCAAGGGGCTGATTTAATATAGTTTGGAGAGTTCTCAATTCAATTTCACACCCACCGATTGAGCTAAAAGAAAAATCCACACTTTACATTTCTTCTTTATAGGAGCACTGTTATTTTACTGTATCATCAGCCACAGCTTTTCTGTGCACAACATATTTGAAGTACTCCACTTCCAGATGCTCTATGAGATCCCTGAAATGCTGGAAGTGCTCTTTCAAACCAGCTGGCAAAGTGCACATTCTATGACCACATCCATTAGTTTCAACCTTAGTGCTGGGGAGTGTTCTGAAGAGACATTATTCTTTGTTCCCTGAAAAGCTGCATTTGATTCCAGTGCTGGCTACCATCATTGTGCAACATCACATAATAGTTGTCGTTTTTGTTGTGGTTTTTTTTTCTCTTTTGCATTGTATTTGGCAGTGGGGAAAAAAAAAATATCAAAACCTGGACAGGTTTGTGAAAGATTTAATGGATTTGTTTTCCAAATAGCAGTCTTTGGCTTGAGAATGGTAAAAATAATGCTCGGAACAAACATGCGAAGAAAATATTCCAACTGTCCTTAAAAAACAGCCTATTTTTGTTTGCTTTAAGATTTCAAACAACAACTGAGTAGATAATGTATGTAGTGAACTCCAAGGGACTAATCTGCATTGGATTTAAGAATGTTCATAGTACAATACCAGCTCTCGCTTTTGTCCTATTCCTGTTGTTAAGCCCAACAATTAATTGGTAGCAAAAGGAACAAATTACTGTGTATAGGTTTCTAAAGTTCTTATTATCTTAATTTAGCACACAAAATAAGGAAGAAAAACAACCTTAATTAGTTTTTACCAAAAGCTGCTACATTTATGTTAATAAGGAATGTTCCTAGAGCAGATCTCTGCAGCAGAACAGTTGGTGCTGAGGACTTCCTGATCAGGTGCCACGAACTGAATGCCCATTAGCAATTGGAGCATATCAGGCACACTACTAGAGTGCATCTTCTATATAAATTTCATCTGAAAGGCATCCAGTTCATGAACTGCTCTGTGATGTGAATGAAAAGCACAGTTAATGAAGAGCAACAGGAAAGCTGCCTCATGAGAATGCCCAGCTCAGACTCAAAATGCTAATGTAGACACAAGCCCATATCTCTCACAAAAATAGTTAGCTGGCACTCCAGGAGAAAAAAAAAACAACAACTCCACAACCAAAGTGAAGCGCTAAAGACAATAATAAATAAGGGATTGGTGGTCAAACCTGTGCACAAAACTAGGACTGAAATTATCTATTATGAGAAGCTGTGTGAAAATTATTCATATTCATAAAACTATAGAATGGTTTGGGTTGGAAAAGACCTCAAAGCTCACTTAGTTTCAAACCCCTACAGGGTTTGAACATGGACAGGGATACCTTCCACTAAACCAGGCTTTTCCAGCCCTGTCGCACTTGGCCTTGGACACTTCCAGGGATGGGGCAGCCACAGCTTCTCTGGGCAACCTGTGCCAGGGCCTCACCACCCTCACATCAAAGAATTTATTCCTATTAACTGTATAAACTTTGATACTGTAAGAAAAGCTAAATAAATATCCATCTTATTTCAACACTATTTTTCACTGATCTTTGACAACTGCAATTTCATCTCCTCAAGCCTTCTGAGGCCACCCCACTGTCCTGCTCATGTGGTGACACTCAGGCCAGAATAAGACCCACAGTCACAGTGGGAAACCACAGGCTCATGGGAAACCACCGGAGTAGAACCAGAGTTTCCATAACTCATTCTGAATCACTTTATTTCTACACAATCCCCCACTGGAGTATAGAAACCTCAGCCTCTTAAAAATCTGTTACTGAGGCTGTGGAAGTGTCAGGGGACACCTCTGTTGCTGTGATGCAGAATCAGGACGTCAGTGTGCAAAATGCTAAATGCAAGGGTGAACTACAATAAAGGCAACACCAAGAGCTGAGAAACTGTGTCTTATACATACTCTTGGAGACGCAATGTTGTAAAACACCCATAAAATGCACACTACTTATTCCCTGACACTGTCAACCCAGTTAAACTAGAAAAATAAACAAGAACGAGCCATGGGAGAGTTTAAACAAATAAAATGCTTGCATTGCCCGTTCCTGATTTAATGTTTTGCCTACAGTGATCAACATTTATAGCATTTCAGCTGTTCTCATCAGTCATGGGGAATGCTTTCTCCCTCTTCTCTCCTCTAACACTGCAAACTGCACAAATAGGACTAAAAATACAGTTCCAACTTGTCTGGATTTGGAAAGGACACTGACAATTTTGAAAGTGACTATGAAGCAAAAAAAAACCCCAAACAAGTAGAAGAGCAGAACAGAATCTAATATCATGCAGCTCCACGTTACTTAACTGATGAAAAAAGGTACAAGGGAAACTCCTGACCCACCAATGCACATTCTCTCATCACCATCATCCTCTCTGTACTTCCTCTGCAGCCCACAGTAAGTGACCCCCCAGTCACAACCAGCAGCACTGTGACCACTGTCTAACGCTCTGCTTGTGCTGTTTGACTGTTCCCTGCTCTCCCCAGTCTGTCCCCACCATCTGTCATTCCCCGTCTTACACTTCATTTGCAAATTACTCAAGCAGGTCTGTTGTCTGAACATCTGAGCAGCTCCTAGGAGCAGCAGCCTCTGAGACTGAGGCTCTTTGTACAATGAAGATAAACCAAGAATGGAACACTTTGCCTCCAGTCAAGTGGCTGAGTGGAGTCTTTACCTACCCAACCTACATCAACTACAAGTGTTTCAGACTTAATGGCATAAACAAAAGTATCAGAGACAAACATGTAAGGAACTGGTAAAAAGAAAACGAAAGAAAAAATCATCACTGGGCAGGAAAAGAAAGAAATGTCCTTTTTACAAATGTGACAAATTGGGGGATATTGACATCACATTGGTCTGTATCATATCTTTGGCTGGACCAAAACCAATGAGTGCAGGAGGTGAGGGAGGGGATTCTGCCCCTCTACTGCATCCAGCATTGGGGACCCCACTGCACAAAGGATCTGATGGAGCAGGTCCAGAGGAGGCCACATGCTCAGAGGAATGGAGCACATCTCCTGTAGCTTGTCAGTGAAAATCTATGTTAATCATCAATTCTTTATGCGTATTTTCTATTAAACTTAATTTGCTCCTTGTAGTCCTTCCTTCACTAACTGTTTATAAGAGGACAATTGCACTTGATGCACGTATTTGAATGGATTTTTTCCTTTTTTTTTAAATTATTACATAGGATATAGACTTCTCCCACAATAGGAATTGTGCTGAAGTGTACAGACATCAGTGTAAATGTATAAATATATATATATATATCACTTCAGTTCAAAAAAAGGAGTAACTACAGGTAACAGTCTGTTCCTCCCAACTTCAAACAGCAGAACTTCCACAGACTAAAATGTTAATGTTCAGACATTGCATTGGAAGAATTATAAAAGACTGCAAGTTTCTCATTCTCCCACATCCATTATTTTGGTGCCCTCAGAGGAGGCTCAAATGAGCTATAATCTCCTGGGTATAATTCCTTATATGCTTATCAGTCTGTTAATGCTGACATCAGTCTGAAAAGTTTAACTGTGAATTTGATTTTGTAGATCATAGCAGAAAATGGATGGAAAGCATCTGCATAAACACAAATGATAGACTCTTCCCTCCATGCTGCTTCTAGATTGTCACTGAACTCCCAGTTCAGCACTGACGTACAAAAAAAATTGAAGATGCTTTCCAGTTTGAATAAACTTCAGTGGGAAAAAAAAGAAATGTGCTTGAAATATTTTTACACTTGGAGGGGCTGTTTTCTTCCCCATCAGAGGTCCCAATCTTTAGAGGATGCCAGAATCTCAAGCTGCACAGATGCTGAAATACCAAATGAACACCACACAATGGTTTACCTGCCTATTAAAAAATATTTCAACAGCATATTGCAATTTCCAGTATATACCAAAATGCTTAATTAGCCTCTAGAACTTTATAGTGTTGTAGTACCTCATGACATCAAGAATTTAGCACACATCAGAAAACTGGGCTCATGCAGGCCAGGAAAGAGGATTTGTGTGGAGTTAGTAAGCAGATTCCCAAAAAGGCTGAGATGACAGGTACTGTCAGGTTCTGTACTGGGTACAGAAGGGCAGAAAAAGAGGCAGAGGTTTCCATCTGACTCAACAGCCAATAGCACCATCCACTTCCAGACAGGACACAGTGAATTTCAGTCTCACAGTGATATAATTGTTTTATTAGGCAGATGGAAGGAACCCCAGGGTGAAAAAACAAATATTTCTGACCAAACTGCTCCCATGTCATTTTTCAACCAACTGGAAAATTTCCAGTTGGCACAAATTCTGTTTAGAAACAAGAATTGGAAAGTAGATTAATCCTATCTTAGAGCTAAAACTAGCACTGCGCTTTATCAAAATAATTTTCATTTCCTGATGTGAAAAATCTATCAGGAACAGCATGATATTAAAAAGATACTGGACTGGGATTATGAAATTGAAGCTGCTGTCCACAGATCCAGAGCAACTGGTGAGAAGGAAAGAGCCCTGTGACTGGCATGCAGAGTGGTAAAAATGGAGCCTTTCTTTCTTTTTACTTCTTTATATTTCATTTCTTCAAGTTTTTTACAAATAAGTAGGACACAAAAATAATCAGTATCCCATAGTTTCTTGCCCTGTGGCACTGTTTCACACTGGCTCTGTGTTGCATTTGCCTTCCAAACGCCCTTGTGCAAGTCTGGAACACTGGAGACCGAAGTGTAGAACCAGAGAACATCCAGAGCTGGAAGGGACCCACAGGGATGATCCAAGTCCAACTCCTGGCCCTGCACAGGACACCCCAACAATCCCCACTCTGTGCCTGAGAGCGTTTTCCAAACACCCCTTGAGCTCTGTCAGCCTTGGGGCTGTGACCATTCCCTGGGAAGCCCACTCAGTGCCCAACCCCCCCTGCAGAATCCAGCCTAAGCCTCCCACGGCACAGTGCAGACTCAAGGAGTCTGGCTTTGAGGTCAAGGAGATTTTTTGGTGTAAATGGATTCTAAATGATAGGAGAAGAATTGGGATGCCAAATCTGGTGGAAGCAGTCATTCAAAATAAAGGGAAGCCACCTGTTGACTGTGGGGGTTACATCTTCAGAGTTCAGAGGGGGTCCCAGACCACTCAGCCTGATGCATGGACTGTGCCTGCATCCAGCTGCACATCACTGCACTGCAGAAGCAGCATCAGCTGTAGCTCCAAGAACAGAATTTACACTTCTGAATTGAAATTAAAAATTGTGTATTTAATCAGTATGGGATATTAGTGTTTTATTAAGAATGGCAAATTATCAACTAAAAGTGAATACATTCATGCTCATCCATAGACCAGACTTTCTCCAAGGGATACTCAAACCAGAAAACACAACAGAACTGGATTTGCTACATATAAACTTCAAATTTAATGGAAGACATTAGGGGGGAATAAACCAATGAGGGTACCTTCATATAAGCAAGTGGTGTCAACTGAAAGAGATCAGGTTTAGACTGGGTATCAGGAAGAAATTCTTCCCTGTGAGAGTGGTGAGCCCTGGCACAGGCTGCCCAGAGAAGCTGTGGCTGCCCCATCCCCGGGAGCATTCAAGGCCAGGTGGGACAGGGCTTGGAGCAACGTGGTCTATGGCAGATGTCCCTGCCCATGGCAGGAGGTGGGAACTGGGTAATCTTTAAGGTCCCTTGCAATCCAAACCAGTCTGTGATTCTGTAACTTTACGATTCTAAAATAGAGTAGTTAAATAGATACCAATCTGCAGCATTATCATCCACACCTCATTTTACACACACCTGTAGACTCCCATTATGCATTCATTTTACCATATTTACACCAACTACACATTCCCAAAGTAAATTCCCCTTATCCAAGACCTTTTCTTTATAGAATTGTTACTGTCCTTTGCTCTGCTTCTATTTCACTATACAATACATAAACTATAAAACTGTCTACTAGTTAAAGCTTAAGCAGGAATTTTACACTGAGATGACAACATGAAAAAATATTCTATACTGTTTTCTAGGATGCAGCATGCATTGAGTAAACTCTTGTTTCGTGACTGCTACTGTATGCCAAGCTCCTTCCCCTATCCCAAAAAATACCACCATTTTGGGAGTTAGGATTGTGGGCAGCTTGCTTACATCACTACAGTTTTTCAACAGTGTCAGTCTAATAATTTGCTACAAATGCATGAAGCAGATAACTAAACATCTTTCGTCTTTATTCACTTATTTAAAAAAAAAAAAATCAGGCAAAAAGGCATCAGCTCCCAAGCCTCTAAAATTTTGAGTACACCAATAATTTACTTCTGTCTAACATAAGCAGCATACTCATTTCTGCTATGGCCCAGCATTTGGCTTTGCTCCCAGCTGTCTTGATTAATAAGAAATTTTTTTTAGCTCAAGAACTCTCAGATTCTGGTTCAAGGACTGGCAGCCGCCTGCAGAAAGCTGGCTGGTCACACAGCCCTGCAGTTCCTCTCATGGAATCAGCTGTTTCTAAAGATAAAAGTACTACTTTTCACACATCAGTGGTTTTCTTCCTAGACTCTGTAAACAAGGTAGCAACATGAAATCTCCTTCCTAGACAAGAAAATGTGCATCTGAAAAGTCTAACCAGCCTCACCAGAGACAAACAGCACAGCTGCAACAGCAAACTTGGGCTGGAGCATCTCTTCTGCAAGGAAAGGCTGAGAGATTTGGGGCTGTTCAGCATGGAAAAGAAAAGGCTTTAGGAGTTCTGAGGTTTACGGCAGCCTTGGGATATTTATAAAAGGCAAGATGGAGAAAGACTTGTAAGAAGGATGCAGAGAGACTTTTACCAGGGCCTGCAGTGACAGACAAGGAGCAATGGGTTTAAACTAAAGAGAGCAGGTTAAGATTGGACCTAAAGTAGAAATTCTTCCCTGGAAGTGTTCAAGGCCAGATGGAATGGGGCTTGGAGGAACTTGGTCTGGTGGGAGGAGTTCCTGCCCATTGCAGGGGTGGAACCAGATGATATTTGAAGCTCCCTTCTAACCCAAACCTTTCAGTGAATCCACATTTGTTTTGCACAGGGAAGTATGGTACTGCTGCTAATTATCCACTGCCATTCACTAGAATGCAAGAGATTTGCATCACACAACTGTTCAATCGTGTGATTATCTTTATACAGCTGTGACTTTGATTTATTTCTTTTTGCAGTAAATTTCATCCTGTTGTTTAAAGAAGGGTTGTTCAGAATTTTGATCCTGCCCTACCAGGACAGTGTGATTCACACTTTTTTTGAGGGTTTTCCCTTTTGACTACTGTCACTATTCTTAACCTGCTTTCAGGAAGGAACATGTGAGCTCATCTACTTAAATGGCTTCACCATTTGAGAATGAACTGGTTCTGGCTTAGACATTCTGTAAACAACTATGCACCCACCTTATGGAAATTATATTTGGAGTGTAGATTACTTATGGAAATGACTTGAACACTGTGAAAGCTTTAGTCAAAATATCTACACTCCACATCTCCTTTATCCCACTTATCCCACTGCCCTGTCAAACAAGGAAGGCACACTGATTTGACATGACTTGGTCTACACAGCCCAGGTCTAATTCCTTCCAAAGTACTTCCAAACTTATTTCCAAAATTCGAGTCAGATAAAGATACCTGTAATTGTCCAGGTCTTTCTCCTCTCCCCCTTTTAAACACAAATGCTATTTTTTTTTATCTCCCATCCTCATCAGTCCCTTTGTAACCTATGAATTCTTTAAAGATAATTTCAAATAGTAAAAAATTATTTCAGCTGCATCCTAAAGCATACTTAGGTAGATTTTAGCAGCTGTTGTACACTTAAATATCTGTCTAACCTTTGCATTTTTAGCATTTTTTTCTGCTCTGGCCACTACTAGGGATGTTTTTTCTATTTATTAAGGTAAGTATCTGTGTTATTATAGAACGTAAATGAAATCTGTTGCACCATAACCCTCCCCACATTATGTGTCTTGCTATTAATGGATTTACACGTTGTTTTCCTCTTAATTTTTATACACCACAAGACTTCTCTTATTCTTATTTAAAACCTCTGATAATGGAAACTTATTTTGTGATTTTGCACACTTGATTTTCACGTTACATATAAATCCTTAAACTGCTCTAAAGCAAAAGGAGTATCTGATCTAGCCCTAATAGTCTCTCATTGTATGTCCCATCTGTCCTTTGCATCAGGATAGATAATCTCCATTATGCATTCAAAAGTGCCTCCTTAGCTGCTAATTCTCATGTTCTTCTTGGTCTCTCAGATAATCTTCTTAGGAGACACTATTTACCAGCTCCATAAGGTCACTGAAAATGACTTTTCAGAAAAGTTATTTTCATCTGACTTCAGACTTTATTTCAAAAGCTAACTTCAAAATAATTTTCACCAACAGTACTTGCCATTATTAATTTCTTCAATTGATAAAATCAAAACTGAAAATCGAATAAAATTATCTACCTCCATTAGCTGAAAAAACTGCACCCAGAACAGTCTCATAATTTGATATACGTCTTACTGTATCACCTACTGTTTGGGTATTTCCAACAGTTTAAAAATTACTGTTATTTGTTTCTAGTATTACCTACCACATTGAACAAAAACAAACAAAGGAAAGCACAGAATTCCTTCTTGCATTCCAGGAGGATGAAGAAGAAAGGCAGAGGAGGCAGGAATAAAATAAATAAAAAGAAAATATATTTGATTTTTTTGGGTAAGGTTTCCAATCTATTTTCTGTCCCATGCATGCATATGTTGCTTAGTCTAGTCATGGTCAACAGTTTAATTCCTTGTGAGACATTTAACAGCAAGAAGTTTTGAGGAAGGAGCTGAAAGGAAAGTGGCAGCAGCCCAGAGTACCCATTCACAAAGGGATTTTGCTACCTGGAGGTGGGATGGAAGCCTGTGGGAGATGCTTTCAGTAAAGCACAAAGCTGTCAAGATTAATTCAACTAAGGTTTCAATGATGCTTAACATCTGCTTGATGAAAACTTTGCCACAAAATCCTCCAATTTTTAGACTATCAATGGGGTTTTCCATCAACTTGTATCATTTTCTGCCCTTAAATCATTCCACTACAGCCCAGGAAGTCAAAGTCATCTCTTCTCACCTCAGTCTTCCACTCTTGTTTTCATGAGCTCTCCTTCCATCCCGACTCCCCTGCTGCAGTCTCCCCCCCCNCAGCCTCCATGGGAGTTTTCCCCACTCTTGGTCTTTCCCAGCAGAGGCACTTCATCAGAGTGACTTCCCTCCTCCCAATCCCCATGCTCCCCTTCCTCATTCAGGCCACATTTTGAATAATCAACTGATTTCCTCCTCCCTCAGCTCAGAACAGTTCCACCTACGATCTGCCCCTTAGAGATATTTTCTTCTCTTAAAAAAATGTTCTTCTCTGAGGGAGAAAGGCCATTTCTGCTGGTGGGTTGCTTTTGGTTTTGTTTTTGTATTAGCAGTAGGAAATAAAACAATAATCCTCCAAACAAAACAAAATATACACCACCCCACCACAACCAACATTTGTTTCGTGGTTAAAACAAATTTCCCAGTATAGGTGTAATTATTCAGACAATACAAAAGTTTTTATTCTTAGTGGTTTATTTATTGGTTTTCTCTAAGAAATATGGGCAAGTAGCCAAAACCAAATGAATGTTGTCACTGGGCAGGAGGATACACAGCAAAGGATGATGAAACTTGGGCAATATTTGAATAAAATTTGTACAGCAAATAAAACGATCATCTTCTTATCTCCTCCATACATGGAATTTCTTTTATTGAGAGGATTAGCAGGTTTCTTACCATTATTTGTTCATCTGCCTCATACCAGCACACCTGTCCTACATAAACAAAAGGACAAGTGAGATTTCAGCAAAGTGGCTTCTCTCTTCTGTGCAGCAGAAGTCTGCTGCATGATTCAGCTCTCTGGATGCCTCCAGCTTTTAATGGCAAACATATCCCTCACTGCAACAGACGAAGCAGAGAGATTCTTCTGCAGGTGACAAATTGAGCTGCAGAAATTCCTCTGTACAGCTGCCTGTTGCTACTGCTCAGAGCTTAACAGGTTCTTTGAGTTTCTCAGCTCAGGGACTATTATTTCAACAGGGGAAACCACCTGGTGCTGCAGAACTGGAGGCTCTTCCATGCTCCTGATATATATGAAGCCACCCTGTAAGATAAAGTCAGTCTTTCTGTCTGCCAGAATTTAATGCAGCTTCTGAAAAGCAGCAAGTTTGGGCTAATTAAAAACAAAACGACAAACACACACCCCTCAATAAAAACAAACCACAAACCCACCCACCAAAACCCAACCAAAATCAGCTACTAACTCAGCAAAGCTCCTTGGCCTCTGGAAAATGACTACAGCTCAATGACATTTGAGATTGAACATCTACAGAACATGATTAATGAAAACAAGAATTATTAATTACACCAGCTCTGCATGCCAAATCCAGTTTCCTAATCAGAGAACTTGCTTCCTAGTTCCTTAGTTTTCCATCTGCAAATGAGAACACTTGGAACTTTTTACCTATAATGTCACTTTGAGGTTTTCCAGCAACTCCAGGTGTACAGAAAAGAAGGTGCCATGGAGATGCTGCTGCAGCATCCAGCTCTACATGGACCCATCCAGCTGTTTTCCCACCCTGCAAGGACAGCGGGGCTGTTTGCTCCATCACAACTGCTACAACCAAAGGCTTCTCCTTGATTCAGCACCAACAGAAATTCCATGTGGGGACAGTTAAAATTTAGCATCAAAAGGACACTGATGTTGTGAGAAGGCTGTCTGGGCTTCCAGGAATGGACATAGACAAAGCAGAAATCAACCGGAATCCTGGATGGAAAACACAGGCCGGAGCCAAACTTGAAGGCTGCACGTGCTTTTTGGAGGCATTGCCAATAAGGGGAAGAAAGGCGAGAAGTCTCCCCTGGGAGAAATTTTAATTCTGTTGGCCTTTAGAAGGAGAAGATGCTTATTGAAAAATCATATTAATGGTGGAAATCTTCAGGAAAAGCTCATGCACACAATGCTGGCACCACTATAAATATGTGCATGGAAAACACACAGTCTTCCAGCAAGTGGCCACTGACTGGAGGCTTTGCTTGGCCAGTTTCTGGCCCTTGGCAGGCTTTGTGTAAGCCAAGTGTTTGACAAACTGTGGCACAATTTCCTCAGCGTCTTTTTGCCAAGGAAGAATCCTCTCTCTGCTCAACACCACACTGTCACGGTTGTTTGCACTCTAGCATATGATTAGGCAGCATCTTCCAAAGCAAACAGGCTGTTTAGCACTTCAATGATCAAAACTGAGTAGATTATTTAAGGCCTCTGGCAGAATCATCCCTAGAAAATATTAAAGGAGGACCTCTGCAACCACAAAGTATATACATTAGTCTTTGAGCAAAAAAAAAATAATATAAATTACTAAAAAGTTACTAAAGATACATAAAAGGTTGGTGCAGACCTCTGCCTCAGAACCTGCAATGATGCTCAGTATCAAATCTTAGTCATGCTAAGCAGCAGCAAACAGCATCAGTAAAATTTGAGACAAAAAGAGTGCACATATACAGCACCTTCAGAGGAAAATGAGACTGGATCACTACAGACCTGAAAATAGTGTGTCCTTGATATTTTTTTTTTTTTTTAGAAGAGAAAGAACTTGGGTACTTTATCTCTCTAGGTTCTTCTGAGAATTTTAATTTTATTCTAAAATTTTAATAATTTAAGTGATTATTTAATGAAAAATCAGTATCACACTTGTATCCATATTACAAGTACATCAATCTATAGCTACACTGATTAATTTTTCAAATCTGCTTAAGAAAATCACCATCTCTTCAGTGCTCCTCACACAGGCTGGGCCAATTATCAGCAGAATTACAAGGTCCATCTTACCTTATTACCCACCTTGGATTAATTCTGCAGCTTCTACCAACGCATTCTAGTTGTTAGTTATTTTCATTTGACAAATTACTCATTGTCTAGTTATCCTTATGAAAGGGAAATATCTTCATGTGACTTCAAACAGAAAGGAGAATCAGAATACAAAGCCCTCTGACTCGCTTTGCTGTTCCTTGTTAGCACTAAAAGGGTGAAGAAGGAGAAGCAGAAGGTTTGCCATATTCAGAGGGTGTAAACACCTGCAGATGCCACCCCCCTCCGGTAAAACAGCAGCACCCCTTTCTTCTGAGGCAAATGAAAAACAAGTACAAATAAGTGAAGATCAGCCTAAAGAGCATGTTGTCACCTTTAGAAGTCTTACCATTCTATCATTTCTTTGGGAACTTCCCTAAAGAGTCCAGCTGCCTTCACACAAGGGTGTCAAAGGACAGAGGACAAGCTCAGCCTGTGACTGGAACTGGGAGCACCTCAGTGTGCAGCAGCACTGGCTGCACAAGCCCCAGCTCTGCTGTCAGAGCCTCTCTGTGCTGACCCTGAAGCCAAGAGCAGGGTCAGTGTCCTGGAAACAGCACTACAGCATTTGGTAAGCTCCTCTCCATTCCCTGCTCCGGATGAACACAGACAGCAAGCAGAGATCAAAAGACACGCATGTCTCCTTCTCCAGCAGAACTCTTGGATCGTGCAGATTCCACAGACACAACCTTATTTGCAATTAGAAAGAATTGCCAACTACAGAAAATACCAAGAGAAGTTACAGAGAAGGCCTTTCTAGTCATCAGGGTATTTTTGGCAGTCATGCTGTTGTTTGGTTTCCTCCTTACAGCCCGTCTTCACCGTCTGTGAAGTCTTATGACTGTGCAACAGACTCTTCCCACGGATCAAGCTCACATGGCTAAGGAGAAGGATGGAAAGACAGAAACCCAGAAACTCTCCCAGCAAGTCATGCTTCCTGCCACTGGACAGCTGGCACCATCCAGAGGGGCAGCAACATTTCTCCCCCTTTCTCTAGTTTTCTTCACTTGACTCTCACCTTAGAGCACTTAAACTTTAAACCTCAGAACATCTTTGTGAATGAGCCACTTAGACAAGTGGAGAGCAAAAACCACAGGCATCTAGTGTGCTTTTGCCCTTTAGACCTCAGAAGTTTAGATTGTTAAACCTCCCAAAGGCAACTGCAGGACAATGACTGAACCTCCAACCCATGCATCTCAAACAACTCCCATTAGCAGGGCGCTCACTGGAGCCTCTGAACTGAGTAACGAGTTTACAGATTGACAGAGATCCTGCCCCAATGGGGATTAATCCTCCAAAGCAACAGTCCAAACAGTGAAACTATTTCTACTATTTCCCTTTGCCACCTGGCTCATGTACACATTGAGTTTTTTCCCTGTGTTAAGATAATGGTCCCATCCACATTACATTACTGTCTTCAGGATGTGATCCATCTGGATCATTAGTATTTCTTCTTTCTTACAGCAGTGCCAAGTTGCCCCAATCCTACCTTGTTTCTAAGTGGAACGGTCTGTGTGAACAAAAATGAGGAGAGAATATGTAGAATTAATCATATAAAAACACATTGTTTAGAGTAAGAAATACAAGTTTAAATTCTCTTCCACTGTTTCAGTGATGTGATTCCTCTATTAGAAATAAACAAGATATTAATTAACGAATTGCTTATGTAACAAAGATCGTTACATGAAATTATCATCTAGAGGCACTGAAAGAATCTCAATTTTCCAGGTGAATGTCAAAGCAGAACTGCACTTCGTGATTTCTCTGGTTGCCTTCTCAACTCTTCTTTTTCCTAATCTACAGTCAGTAGTATGTTGATTAGCCTGACAATTTTTGGATTAGAAAAGACAACTCAAAGCAGCAGCTGATCTGAAGTGAAGGGCTTATTGGATGGGTTCATGGGTGCCAAACCCACAGTGTCAGTGCTGGGGACCAGCTGCCACTGCCAAGGTACCCATACAAGCCTGTTCATTGAAGGAACGAGCAGCTCCAAATGCAGCAACTAAAAAGCTTTGCCTTCCGTACTAAACAACTGCACCCCTGTTCCGGAGGCCAAATGGAAACAGAGTGTTTCCAAGCCTGACTGCCAGATGCTAAGAGCATAATGCCTACAGAATAATGTCTCCTCCAGAGGTGGAAAAGCAGCAATAAGCTGGAGAGCTCCCTCTTGTCCAAGTCCTGTGCCCAAAGCCAGCTTCGTGTAAGAATTCCCCAGTCTTGAGGGACGGATGCTGTTGAGAAGTGGCAACTTCCAGGAGTCCTCATTGCCACCTGCTGTGAGAACTGCTGTTTCAGAGCCCCAACACACCAAGCTCTGCTACTGCAGTGCTGGCAGGCTCCTCACACCCTGCAGGCTCCTCACACCCTCTGCCTGCAGCTGTGGCCAACATGTGCTGCACAGTGCAGAGCAACGCCTCTGTGTTGTCAGCATCCTTCTCCCAAGCCTCATGGGAGAACAATGGCTCAGTACAACTCACATCCCTCTCCTAAGCCTCATGTCAGTTCTAAACCTAAACTGAAAAGTGAGATATGCTGTAAGCATATCCTAAACCCTGAAGACAACCCTTGCTGACATCAGAGAACTATTCTACAGGACTAACAGCTCATCCTAGCAAACCTCACCAAGCACCACACGTATTCTAAGATCTTCAATATCGGTTCTACCACTGAGGGAACATTCCCTTCATACAGGGAGAAGGTTCCCTGCAATAAAACCTTCTATCANAACCGTGTTTGATAAGACCCTTCTTTAACAAAAAAAAAAAAAAAAAAAAAATCCTATGTTTTTCTCTGCAATTCTCCTGGAAGTGAGCAAAGAGCAATAGGTATCTCCAGCTTTAAATTAGCAGCAGCAGTGAAACTTTCACAAAGAGGATGCCCACACTGCAGGCTGCTGCACGGGGAGCCCGGGGATGAGCACAGAGCTGGCCACAGTCTCCATAACAGTTTGGGGACAACCCAGTGGAAAGGAGCCTGCAGTGAGCTGTGGGTCACGGAGCACATGCTGCTCACAGCCTCTAAGCCAAGCAACTTCAAAGTAGAGTTTGCATTTCTAAGCTGCAGTGCAGTCTGCAGTGCAGTGCCCACCGCAAATATACCCAAAGTCTTTGCAATCAACATTTTAATTCAAACATAAGGGGGGGAAAAAAAGCAAAACAGGGCAGTTTTAACCAAAACAAACAAGGTACAGAAAGTCCAAGTAACACAAAAGGGTTACAATCCCTGTAATGTATCCTGTAACCCTTTTGTTCTCTTATCGCAGATTCCTGGCCCACACTTTATAGATAATGAAGCTTAAATCTGGCTAATCTAAGTCTTACCCAAGTCTATGGAATGCTTTCTGATGATTTATGTTAGTCAGATTTTGCTTTTGCATTGCTACTGACATATGAGTAGCATGAGGATACAAGAAGCTCACTACAACTTTAATTTCTTGCATAGTCTTACATCAAACATGGACCAGACACTAAAAGACCCGGGTACAAGAACATATCAATGCAGGTGTAAATCCTACATGTTAAAAGAAAAGGCTCTCAAGTAAAAAAAAAAAAAAAAAAAAAAGAGAAAGAAAAAAAGAAAAGAAAAAAATGAATAAGCAGATAAACATTTTACTACTTCGAAATAATACAAGAAACATGTCCCAATGCAGGCAAGACTCCTCACCTGAATCATTCCTCTCAATGACTCACTTTTCAGCTCTAAATTCACTATTAAACTGTTAGGAAAAAGCTTCTAAATTAAGAAAAATCTCTTGGTGCCAACACAAAGGCATCTGTATAAAGTATAAATGATCTCACACAGTAACAAACTAACAGGGAAATAAAAATCATCAGAGCCTCTTGCAAATCAAAGTATCTTTATTTCCAGTGACTTCAATGTTTGACTCAGAACCAAACAGAGCGGAGGTTCAAAATTTGACCTTCAATATGTAAATCCTTTTTACCTTGTTCCAGTCTTTCAATACTAAGAACCATCAGATTAGAAACTAATCTTGTCCTTTATAAACTGCTGAATATCACTGTATTGCATCTATGAGCTCTTTCAGATGATCTGTGAAAAGCATACTCAGAATTCCTCTTTCAAACTTAATTTGCAGCGATTTTCTTGCAGTAATATGTGAATAAATGAAAGAGATAATTGATTTCAACAGTAAGCAATTACACACAACGACTTTTCTACAGCAGTTGTCTAATTAAGAGACTATGAGCACTGCATATCAAACCTTAGATTTAAGCACTGTTTTTCAGGTATGCATATGATATGCAAGATGCATAACTTTCTGTGTTCTGTTACACTGCAGATGCACAAAGATACTTACTACAAACTTTTAATCCTTCACAAAAAATTTATGCTTGCATATTTGATTTGAATGTGGAGGAAAGAAACAGCTACTGTTCAACTGACTGAAGGTTATCAAAATCAGTAAATAACATTCATGGCAAGGCTGATTTAAAAAGTGACACTGGACTAAAAATAACTTCACAAAATTAACAATGAAAGATTTTTTATGAATATGAAACATGCATATGCACAGATGTCAGTTATATAACCCATTTCTTACATCATTAAAGAGTAAACAGCAGGCTATTCTTTCAGCTTATCAAAACACAGTAAAAAGCAGGCACATTTCCTTTCCCATATTTCTCTCCCCTAATTAACAGATTTTTTTAACTGCGTGTCTTTTACCACCGCAGCAGAATCTCATCTGCCCCGTTATTGCCAATTGCTACATACAAATGCCTATTGCTCCCTAAGGCTTTTCTAAGAAGCAACAAAAGGATTGCAGGCGCATACCTTAACCTCTTGGCTGGCAAAAACCTCCACATCAACCCCACAGGCAACCAGAGTGGAAACATCACAGTCCATGCTACGGGCTGGCATCCCCCGCCTCTGTACACAGAGTTAGGCAAGCTCAGAGTCACGAACGATGGAAGAAAACAACAAAAGAATAAATAAATAAAAAAAAAAAATCTTCAGTACTGCAATTGAACAGTCCAAGATTCAGTTTCAGCGCTGGCAATGCCTGCAAGCCTCCAACAGGAGCTCTGTGCACTTAAAGTGAGTTGCTGGTTGCCTGTCCCCCGTACACCCACCAACTGAGCAGGCACAGCATAGTAACAGCGCTATTCCA
>WAAG01078149.1:0-22411 GCA_013390105.1 Tichodroma muraria
GGACATTTGGAGTGATGGTGTTTCACTTTCCAAGTCATCATTACACATGGTGGGGCTCTGCTCTCCTGGAGATGGTTGAACACCTCCCTGTCCATGGGACTCAGTGAATTAATTCCTTGGTGTGCTTTGCTTGTGTGTGTAGCTTTTGGTTTCCCTATTAAACTGTCTTTATCTTAACCCATGAGTTTTCCAGCTTTTACCATTCCAATTCACTCTCTCATCTCACTGGTAGGGAATGAGTGAGTGGCTGTGAGGGGCNGGATGAGGGAGTGGCTGTGAGGGGCTTGGCTGCTGGCTGGGGTTAAACCATGATAATATTGCAGGGAGGTATCCCTGGAGAACCAGCACTCATCTCTGACATTCCACAGTTCCACCAAAAACTGACAGAGTGGAAGAGAGAGAGAGGAGTTAGAAGAAATTTGAAACTAATGTGAAGGTCCCTTAACTGAATGCTACGTTAGGCAAGATTAGCAGTGCAGGACATGCAGACAGCAGTGCAGGAAACTGCTGACTCTGGGACAATCAGTAAGGCTACTCCCTGGATCTCAGATGAAGGGGACACAACTCCTCTCTGAGCTCTAGGTAAATTATCTGAGCAGCAGGTAAAGCTAAGCACCTCCAGAGCACATATTTGCCGTCAGCCAACACAGCCAGGATGGCTCATTGATAGCCAGTGTGCCAGAGTAGAGCATGACTGATTTGCCAGCTTGAGGGAGGAAAACAGAGGCAGAGCTTTGTATTTCCTAATGCAAACTGGGAATAACAGAGAGGCAAGACAGGCTTTTGTACTCTATTACTACATTAAATAACCATCCATTTTAGTGAACCTATTCATAAGAAGCAACAGCTAGCTGCCCCCTTAGGTTAAAGAAGGAGGGAAAAAAAAAAATCACCTACAAAGTAGTTTATAAAGCAGAAAAAGTCTGTGCTCTCAGCCAGAGGCCTGGCAACATCACTCTTCTACCTCAGACTTGGGATTTTATCTAATTATAGTGAGGCTGTCAATTACCAAACCTCCACTTGTTCAGCAGTCCGGATATTTAATTGACTTTGGCTGAAGTGGATTATTGGGAGTTTTGGTGTGAATTCCTCAAAGAACTGAAAGAACAAAGTAAGAGCAGTCCTACCTAAATTTAACATGGTCAATGAGTTTGGCCAGACAATCTCTATTTTGCAACCTAATTCAATTAATGGATTCCAGGATGGGCATAGCTGCAGGTCAATAAGCTGAGCAACTGACACTACTACTGGAACAGAGCCACGCACTTCTCACTGACATACCCCACTCATGACACTAGGGAGGACCCAAATTTTTTCTCCTTTCTACTACAAGTAACAGTTGCAAAAAGGGGTGGCTAGAATTTGTCCTCTGAGGTCATCCTTAAAAATGCCATTTTAACAACAGTTGCATCTGCTACAAAACCCTAATGAAAAAAACCCAGACATTCACTTAACCAATTTGTAGATGATATTTAAAATGTTGGTCCAAGGAACAACTCTGGAACAGAGAGACTTCACTTAAACTAAAGATCTGGACTCTAGAAAAAGCATCCAGAAAAGGTCTGTCCTGTTTAGCCACATAATGCCGAACTAAGCATTTAAAACTAATGGGCATTTATTTCATGTGCACCAAGTACTTCCACTGAAAGAAGTTCTAATGATGCTCAGTCAATAGCTATGATGTATATTATGAAACTTCTACTTACTCTGATGTTCTGCTACAGTCACCTCAATGTCAAATGACACAAGAACTAGTAACACAAGAGAAGCCAAACATTAGGGATTACTCAGCAAACCTTCCTCCTAATTTTCACTTGCCTCCATGCGAGCTTTGTAGAACTCCACATCGTGAAGCTTCTCTTTGCACCGAACCAGCTCCATCTCGAGCCTCTCCACGCGGTTCGCCCTCTCTCTCAGAGAATCGAGCTCATCTCTGTAGGCTCGGGCAGAGCGAGCATCTGAGGCAAGGTGCATGTTCTGCAAGGGATAAGCAGGGAGAAAAATCGAAGTTAATACTTTTAAGCATGTACTTTAAACTTGATTTTTTTGTATTTGCTTACTAATTGTAAGCATAGACAAACAGTATTCCCCTGGTTAAGGAGCAAGAATTCTCCTAGTAGCCAGTAAATTCTCTAGAAGACAGAGAGGTTCTTCAGTCTGTTGGACCTCTGACATTCTAACACCTGATGCTGCATAAGCTTCAGGCACTACTAGGCTATTTGCAAGCTGAACAGATGAGACTGCTCTCAACAGTTAAGTAGGAAGCATAGCACTGCTATGCCACAACCATAATCTTTAAATAGCTTGCTGGACTAAGTTGATTTCTTCATTATAAAACAGGCATAGTAGTAATTTTAGCCTCACACTGAAACAGGATTTTTTTTAAATAGGGAAGATTGTCACAGTAAAACAAGCCCATCTCACCTCCTGTTTTATTTTTTGCAGCTCTAGGGTAAGCTGCTCAACTTCATGTTTAGAATCTGCAAGCTGTTCAGACTTCTCTTCCCTGAAAAGGATTAGAAAAATCTTAGCAAATTTTTTTTCTTTCTGGAAACAATATTAATTATATGGACACAGCCAGGAATCTGTAAAGGAAGAGAAAAATCTCCCAGCATATTCTTTGTTATGATAGCTTCATCATTTTCTCATACCATGCATATATCATGGATCCGAGTTTGCAACTCTATTTTTATACTAAGTTCCTGTGTTTAAATCTCATTGGTGCACCTGCTGTCATAGATAGCTTCTACTTTAAGTTAAAAAGCAGAGCTAGCAGTTGGTATTTTGAAGGGGGGAAGAGAGAGATGAGACACAAAAAGAAGAATGGAACTAGCCATCACTCTACATTTAAAGGCCAATTATGAAAGAAGAAAAGATGGAACAAGCTACTAGCTTCCTACTGCTCAGATTTGAAAGGTGTGATTCTGAGAGCTCCTATGGAAGCCAGTGTATGGAGCCAACAGGTTCCTGCATATTCAGGATGTACAAGACTTAATATGCAAGTCTCTCTAGAAGCACAAAATAATGGTGACGTACAGCTCCTGACGGATTCTTCTCAATTTAGCCTTTGTGTCTGCCAGCTCAACTGCAAGGTGCTGCTTTTCTTCATTAGAAAGAGGGTTGGCAGGGTTTGGTGAAGAATCTGGACTTGGTACTTTCAGAGGGCTTGCTGGCTGCTGAGACTGCAGATAATCTCTCTCTTGAGTAAGATCGACAATGACCTGGAAACACAGAAGACTATGTAGTGCCAAGAGATAAACAGTGTATTTATACATTGTTTTAAAAACACCTAAAAATTACTTCTAGATTTAAGAAATTATTAGTCTGGCATGATACAGAATTCAAGTGACAGCCAGGAGTGAAGATTACACAGAAGGGGAAAGGAATCTCCACTATGCTCCAACCACTAAAAGATTCCCCTTCCAATGCCCAAAATAAGTAGTCTGTTTTCCTTGAAGAATTCATAAAACCTTGTAATAACCACCAGTTTTAACTAACACAATCCCAGTCAAAAGCATGACAGAAGATGAACAGGCTGAAGAAGGGGAGAAGGCTTCTCCAAAGATCTGAAGGGAAAGGAATTGATGAATCAAAAAACTGGAGAAGGCAATGGTAGATCAGGATGCCAGGGAAGGGACCAGCAAGCACAGTCTGAACAACTCAACAGACATGCAGAGACATTTGGTTTCCACTTCACAAAGAGACTTCAACTCTTCTTCACCAATCACTTCACCACATCTTAGTGCTTACACAAGAATCAAATGAAAAGTCAAAATCTTGCTACAAATTTTCAGTTGTAGTAGCAAGGTGCAGAAGAAATAGGAACCTAGTGCACAAACAAGACACATGAGAAGGAATGGAGCCCACATCTGCTGCTTCTCATGAGCTCTACATGGGAGAGATATGTCCTCATACTTCTGTGCATTCATCTCTCTCATCAATGAGCCTCCTGAGGTGGAAAACCATATTCCTGGAGAGAGACTCTAGTTCTTCTGGGGCCATATCTGGGAGCTCCAGCCACTGCAAGTCAAAGACATTCTCCTGATTGTGAGTCACCTAGGAACAGGAACAAAAAAGTATGTCTTTCCACTGGTTGAGTTGAAAATTTGTTCACCACATAAGCAGCATCCCTCTATTTCTTCTATTCATAAATTAAAAAACATATCCATTTTACCAAACCCAGGCTGCAAATAATAAATGCAACTACTTTGACAGTAACACTACACAGAAATTTTTGTATTTACATTTCTTATAAAGTCTGACTTTTAAAAGTGATCAGATAAATATTACGATCAATAGCATGCACACTTGCATATTAGAACTGTGCAGCTGTCTTACTGACCCTGAGGTGATTCCCACAGAGAAGGGACTAATCCCACATTGACCATTACTAAGAATAATCCCTGATTTCAATGAATTTGCAATTTGCAGCTGATACAGCTGGGAGGAACTGTATCAGCTGCAGAAATACTTCTGGTTGCCGCTAGCAGTGTATCTTTCAACTGTTACCCTACCTAAATTGATTTACTCTGAATCGTTCAGCAGAAACGTCAGGCAAGTCTCTCAAGTTCAGTTAATGACTGTTTCAGCTTTTGTTATAACCATGTGCTTAACTCATCATAATTTTTTTTCTTTCCTAAAAATGAACTATTTTTTAAATGTTAAGAAAGAAGTTCATATCTTAAGATTTTTCTATTTGTTTCTCAAATTTGAGTGTACCAGGCTTTCTACACCTTCATGCACTAACACCTGGGCACAGTCAGCACCCATTCCCAGGGAGAGGCACTTCCATTTGGCTCTCCAAAGAGATTCTTTGGTAAGCCTATCCATATTCTTTCCTTCTCCTGAAGCCAAGAATGCCTGTCATTGGATCAAACACCTATTTAAACAGAGCCTATGTCCAGTTTTGGCTCTTCAAGACCATCTAGCTCAGAGGCCACTGTCTGAAGCCAGCCACTGGGCAGGCTGTGTCACCTTCCACACTTCCTGGGGACAAAGCGCTTACACCATAGACGCAAGGGGCACTGCAGCTCCTAAGACACACGTGGATTTGGTCAATATTGCACATGGATCCTTACAAAAATTCCTTCTGCATAACCTGTAAGTAGCAAGCAAGGCATTTACCACTGCATCTCTTTAAAAGACCACTGAGCCAAGTAATGATCCCAGCGCCTATCGTTTTCATCATATAATTTGAGTGTAGTAGCATATTCAATTTTCTTTTTTGTGATGTTCATGAATCCATTATGAAATTCTAAGCATTAATATTTTACAGCAAAAAAATCCTGTTAAGTCAAGGAAAGGAGAGATACAACATCAAAATAAACAATACTAAGAATCCTACCTCCTGAATGTGTGACACAATGGCAGCTTGGGTTTCAATATCCAGTTGTTTTATTCTGTCAATAAACTCTTCTTTTCTTTCACACTGTTAAAAGAAAGCACACCCTGAAAAAGTGCTACATACCCTAAAACTTACTGCAATATTTTTCATTGAAATTAAAAAAAAAACCCCCAAACTCAAACAACCTACACTGCTAATAAAAAACTGTTCAAGATCTACACTTTGTCACACTAGACAGTCTAACACTTCACTGCTCCATATGGAACATGAACCCAATTATGCATTAAATTATTTAAACTTTTTAGTCAGTACAATCAAGGCTAAGTTAAATGGCTGGTTTTGCTCTTAAAAAACAAGTTCAACATGCAATGTGATCAAGAGGTGGGGAAACAGCCAGAGGAAATCATCACAGCTTCATTAATGGAGCTGCACAAATGTAAACCTTCATTTACACTGCATCTTTTAACCTGTCTGCTTTGCTGTTTGCATTTTGTTTGGCTTTGGCAATGAAAAGAGATGTATCACTTTAGATACTATTTACATCAATGCCCAATGTTGTCTCTTGGACTAAGTCAACACATGCTTTAGATAAAAAACAAGAAACATTCTGGATAAAAGTGAGTGACATTGCAGACAAACAGATTTTAGTAAATCTTTTACTTAAGGCTTTAGAAGAGGCAGACACCTGCTATCTGTATAGCTGTGATTGTGCACTAAGAATGTTATTGCCTTCTTGTAACAACACTGCACTGTGAAGAACTTAAGCAGTATTTAAAAGGGTTTTTTTAAATTCACTTACAGTGTCCTTCTGGGGCCTGCTTCTGAGTCTCAACCATTTACTTCCTTGGGAAGAACCTCAGACCAGCAAACGAGGACTGAGGATGCACAGCAACCAAAACAATTCTTTGTACTTCAACGCAACACTAACATAGTTCAGAGCTGCAATATGTAGACAGCTTTACTCTGACATAATTGAGCTGACATAGCTGAGCAGGGTAAGTGTCCTAAGGCATGACAAAAAACACAAGGCAGACCTACAAACAAGGTCAATTATCAGCAAAGGCTTGCCTGCACCGAGGCTATTGTTTACTGTCTCAGAGGTTTGGTGGGCAGAACACTGACTTCTTTATCTGGTAACTGCTGTGCATTTCTCCAGAGTTTCCCATATACATTGTCTCTCTATTTATTTAAACAAATGTCACACAAAGATCCCCACACTAATATACAAAATATCTATTGATCTGGTATTTTTGACACATAATATTAAATCAAAACATTGCGCAAATAAAATCATGATTCATTAAACAAATGTTTAAACTTGTTAAACTATTTGTTTGGCATTAACATGTACTGTTCCACTTTGTATTTTAAAACAGTAAGAAAATAAACGAACAACAATCTTGGTATCAAGAACACTGTTCAAAACTTCTCGTCCCACTGTGTTACCAAAGTTAACAGTACACATCCTGCGTCTGATTAAGCACTGGCAACAAATTGAGGCTACTGCTATCAAGCAATGTGCTTCCCCTCCCCTGCATTTCTTTCCTTCACCTATTGTGTTTCTCACAGTTTAGCTCACAAGCTGTCTTAAGCTCAAGATTTGTTCATACAGTACTGATCTTTGGGTAGATTTTCTCATTCCAGAAAAAAAAACAACCAAAAAAAACCCCAAAACAAAACAAAAAAAACCAACCAACCACAACCACCACCAAACCAACACATTCAAAAAAAATCTTATTTTCCACGAAAGATCACCTGCACAGCACATCCCAAAACCAACAAGAGCAGCTTCTTGATTTCATCCATACTTTTACCTAGAGAGGAAAAAAGGTCATCAGTACATATGTATAACAAATAAGTTCTTGCAAGTGATCCTCTCCAAACTAAAATGAGAAGACCTTTGAGCAAGTGCCGGAACAGTATCTACATGCCTATTATAAAATTACCATATTTTCTATGTAACAATGCAGTTCTTATGGATCAATTTAAAACCCCAATTCCAGTAAGACATTTCTCCCTTGATGTGCTATCCTCACCTATAATTTTCTAAGGCTTTTCTGATCAATACATCACAAAAAAATTACTTAAAATAGTTCAATGCATATGACCCATGCTTGTCTCTTGTGCTGTGATTAATAGGGTGCAAAAAAGCCCAATAAACCTCCAACAGTGCTCTCCCTCCTCCAAAAAAACCCCACCAAAATAAAACAATAGGCAGAAGCAAAGGAGGGTTACTCATAAAGAACTTGCCCTAAATTCCCCTTCTGTAAAACAGTTCCCACTCAGACTTCCCAAAGCTAAATACCATTCTGTGCACATAAATTTTCTCTGAGAGATGGATGTTTTAGCAAATAAATTCTGTCCGTTCTGCATCAAAGCCTGTTCACACTTTGAAGTGTAAGCCCCATGTGGTAATAGGGCAGAGAATGTGAGGGATGTAAGGGATACAGAGGAGCTGACCACATGCTGGGAGCCCTGGGGAGAGGAGACAGCCCCGTGCTGCTGCAGGGAATCCTGCTGTGACCAGCAGCCCTGCCGGCCATTTCCTAGCTAGGAGAGGGAAAGCCTCAAGTTCCTCAAGGGGAACTGGTGCAGCTCAGAACCAGCTTGTTTCAACAGAATTAATGTGGATTGATATACATAATTTCCTTTACCATCCAACAAAGTTAAACAAAGGGCAAGGCAAAGAAGGCAAAAGGAAGGCAAGGAGTTTCAAAGAGAAAATAAAACATCTTTACAGAGCTAGGTTCAGGAAAAGCCTGTCCTCATCCACACTGGGGGAAGATGAGGAAAGAGAAACAGAGAAACAAAACAGGCCACATATAGTTTTCACTGACCCCTACACAAGTGCATTCTTCCTGAGTGCGTAGTTGCGGGACTAACGCTTTCATTCTATACCCTGATTTACTTCTGTGTTCAATTGCTCCTATCATGAAATAGATATTAATTTCTGAATGCAACTGTGCTCCTCCACCAACACCATGCCCTTGTGAGGCTGGCCTGGCAGAAAGTCAGAGGCTTGTGCAGGAGCCAAGGCCAGGGAAGGGGAGTTCATCTGACTCATCAGTTAAGCTGCCACAGCCCCACAGCTGCACAAAGGCACTGACCTAAATTACCACAGGGGTTCCTGCCATTCCCACAACCTTGCAAGCCAGCGCGGCCACCTGCAGGCAGCTTAGGAAGTAACTTGTTTCCTGATTTCCGGGCACACAAACATCCTAACTCAAGTCTTTAAATATACTTACAAAACCTTCAACAACTTTTAGGTATGTTCATCTTTAGAATGACTCGAGAATGCCCTACAAAAATCATCAGTAGACTGTATGAATGAACACTACAATTCTCAATATCCAGGTCCTTCATTAGTAACCATTAAGATTTTGCAAGCAGAAATTCTTCTCTTCAACAGGAACAGCCATCTTTAAAACATGCTAGTTCACACTTCAACACTTCACTCTGTAAATACAAGCTTAATCCCCTGCAGAATATTTTAAAACTGGTTTTCAAAGACATACAATCATTCTTACTCTTCTCCCTGTACACAGCAGCACACAAGACTTCCTCTTTCCTGAAAAGTTACAATTTAATATACAATTCCATTTCGGTAGGTGAAATCTGATTGTTCTGTACGAATCTCAGTAACACAATCGTCAGCACAGACAATGACACAAAATCCTTCACCAACAGCAAAAAAAATGTGTTACTTCATGAACAGTTCCTTTGAGGGCACTACTGGGAGACTATTAGTTTGGTCAGAAGGTATTTTTTCAAGAAACAGTTCTCATTAGCTTCAGCACTGGGTTTCATTCTACATCAGCTTCAAAGCAATACAGACCAGGTACTAAATGCAGAGCATGCCTTTGGGACACAAAAGCCAATCATTAAGTTATGCAGAGCAAGTGACTTGAGTGTGTCTCTCACTGACCTAAACTTACTCAGGCAGAACACCTCCATGGAGAGATTGAAGGAGTCAGGCTGCTTGCTCTGGATCATGCCAGACACAAGATCTAACCCTTGTGTGCTCTGGGCACCTTCATCTGTCAATCATAAATTCCAATCTGTGCACCATGGCATCTCAATTGTCCTTGGGGTGAACACAGTGGCTTGAAATCACTCATTTTAGGGAACATCAGGGCTACTTCCCAACTGTGACAGCATCTATACCATCCTAAAGCCATGTGAGCTACTTAAAGCCATTCAAACCACACCCAACCTCTCTACTCCAAGGCTTTGCTATTTCCTCAGTGAGGTAACAGATGGGCAATGGTGCTGCTGGCATGACCCAAGCAGGTGAAATTTTTCTGATATTACAGCAAAGTAACTTACCAAGGTGAACCCTGGTTTCCCAACAGGGATTGACCTTGCCTGGAAATAGCCCTTTGAGTAAGACCTTACCCCACTCCAGTCACCCCATGAGGAAGTAAAGTGGAGGCAGACATGGCAAGTCATGGCAGGGATGGACAAGCTAGAGTTTATAGAAAGGAATGAGAAATTAACACTTGAGATAATAATGAATTATTATTTTTTTTAATGTTTTAAACATAACATTTGGCAGTCTGTTCTCTCCTCTAGCAGCTTGCAGTGAAAATTTAGCTGTCACGATTATTCCAAGGTTGCTTTCTCAATATATTTTTCTATGCTACAGACATGCTACATCATGAAATGAAAGTGAGATTGTACTACCCACCAGGAACACTTCTAAGGCTTAAAGTTCCACCGAGCAGATACACCAGCCCCACAACTGTTTCAGAAGATCGTGTGTGATTAAAGAGTTCCATTCCTTGGGCTTTGATTCAGAAGTTATTTCCCATGGGGAGGAGACAGTTTGTTGACATAAAGGCACTCCCAGTTCATTCATTCTCAAGCTAAGTTTGAGTAACATTTTAAAGTCTTGTTGAGTAACAATACTTACAGGAGATTTTTAGTAAAAATAGGGTATGAGTATGAAAAACCTTTCTACCAATCTAAAGTGCTTTAGAGACAGTTTTCAATTAAACCTCAAAACAAGCCAGGAAGGGATTAATTACCCCTCTCGCCTTTCATCTCACCCACAGGAGAGCTGAGCTACCACACACTTCAGTGAAATGCCCAAGGTAACAAAGTGAATCAGAGGCACTTCTAGGACTATTAGAGAGCACCACAGTGAAGTCCTACACTCCAGACAGTGCCTATGTCCTGCAATGCATGCTGAAGAAAAGCAAGTCACCTTCATCCCCGATTCAATCATGCCTTCTAAACAGTTCTCATGTTTTTCAAAAAAGCTTGATTTTTGCCCATTTATAAGACAGTAAAGTTCCTTGTGCAACCTCATGAGCAGGAATGTGCCAGCTCCCCTATGCTGGCGCGCTGGATGACAAGCCCTTCCCAGACAGCTGGGAAGAAAGTCTGCTTAGTCTACTCATGCCTATTAGCTGATCTTACCAAGACAATGTCCTCCTACGACCTAAGATGCAAACATCTAGGTCTGGGGTAACTCCTTGCAGAGAGGCATCCACATGAAAAATGGCCAAGAGTCTAACCATTACTTAAACAGAAAGGTGCTAATTAAGAAATAAACACTTTTCTTTTATTCCTTTTCTTAAAATTCCAGGGCAGTTGTTTAAAAATTCTTTAAAATTCTCAGGCGCTGTGTTGGTGCTGCAAGGGAGCGAGCCAGCCACCTGGAGCATTTTCAGAAAACCCATCTGCTCCCAGCCGTGAGAGAGGGCCAGCAGGTTTCCTGGAAAATAAAAGAAGGGAAAGCCCAGACACCACTTGTGCATCCTGGGAGCCTCCCTGTGCCAGAGCCAGAAGATCCCTCTGCTCTCATGGGGCTGGAGGCTGGGAAACAGATGGCAGGACTCAGGGAGAAGGCAGGCAGAGGGATTAGGAGATGCAACAAAAAAAAGAGGATCAAGGTACAGAGAGAACCCAAACAATGAAAAAAATGAGAGGGGGAATGGGAAGATATCAGAGGAAATGGGAACAAGAGGGTCCAAGTAAGTGCAACTTTGGGCATGTGCTGCCTGTTTCTCCATATTTCTACTCTGATGCTACTCCATCCAGAGCAAGAGAGGGAGTGCCACACGCAGCAGCTGGAGGGTGTGCAGAGAATGTGAGGAGGGTGAATTGCACAAGTGCTGCTTTTCCCAACTCCAGCAACACCCTCAGTGAGAAAAGTCTGAATGCTAAATTTACACTATTGAGGCAGTGTTTTGTTATTAACTTTATATTTTATGAACCATTGTGCCTCTGGAGGACTATGAAACAAAATGAGGAAGGAAACCATACATAAAACATATCCAAGTGAGAGTAGACTATTACAATTTTAATGAAAAAAGTTTTCTATAGGCACTTGCTGGCAGGGACTTTGGGGGTCTCTCATTCACAAACTTAACATGTAATTTGAAAAGGGTATATAAACAGCAAAGTTTTTTGAAGGGACAGAATCGAGCCTATTTCAGGCAAGTAAAACTTCATTTCCATCCTCGATCTAAAATAAGTTAAAATCTCTCCCCCCTCATGATTATGACTGTTTCAAAAGATTCACTGCTATAAGTTTCCAAGTACACTCACTAACTGTGTAAAACCAATAGAAATGGAGAATTTAAACAACGCATCTAAATACAGGTTCACAACCATTACTGTCTACTGATACTCCCAGTGTGGCCACATGAATGAGAGGCCATTCATAAGGCATGCTAAAACCAGACATAACATGAAAAAGCGATTACAGCAATGTCATAGATGATAAATAGACTGATGATTCTCTTATTGAACACAGGGGGATTTGTGGTGCAGTAATGAATTGAAAAAGCTGTTCAGCAAGAAAAAGAATTGAGAAAAGACAGAAAAGAGGAAATTTAATGGTAGTAGCTGTCTGCCACACAGTGCAGTGAAGAGAATAAATCCTCTGACATCTGCTGCATCGCTCTGCAAGTCATATTCCTGGGAAAATTTTTTAAATCCTTTAATTAAACTTTCAAGTTTATTTTTAGCTCCCTTCATTCTAGAAAACAGTCAAGCCTTCATCTTCTAACAAATATTTCTGCTATTTTTATGCCCACGGACAAATGAAGTAGGCAAATTTGCCATGGCCTGGAACCAAACTATTTAGGAACATGAAAGCAAGTAAAGCTCATAAACCCAGTAGACATGTGCCTTTTCCTAAGCAAAAGCCCAAGTGATACTGCATTTTTTGTGATGGCAGCTCTGTTTTTCCAATAATCTCATGTCCAAAGCAGAGCTGCAGAAGCCCTCAGTAGTCCCAACTGGTGAGTGCCAAATGAAAGCTAAACAGCAAGAACAGCATTCACAGCCTCAGCGCTGTTCAGTTTATAATTTAATGCCCGTAACACCCTTTTGGCTGTGTTTTAGAAAGCAAAAGCAAAATTTCTGAAAAGCATACATAGTAAAACATCACATGGGCTTGTTACAAGAAATAGGTCACTGAAATTGTACACAGTGAATCAGATCTAACAGCTCTCTGGTCTTGGACCTGTGGAGACAATACAGTCTTTAAGAGCCTTCCTAGCTCAAACAGTACAAAGCAATACTGGATTTGTTCCAGGAATGTGACTGTGGGATTGATTCTTCTTCCTCTGATCAAGAGGGACCTTTCAGTGAGATAACTTAGCTACAAGATGAAGAAGCCAAAACTCGGGTTTCATCACTGCCTCACAAAGAGAGAGAGAATACCTTTGTTTTGCTTGCTTTTCCCCACCCAAGTGCTCCTGCCTTCCTCTGACTCCTCTCTGCACCACAGTAACAAAGACAACATCACCTGGTCATCACTCACACTGCTCATCACAGCCTACTCCTTAATTCAGCTTTTTACATCGCCTTTACTACCTCTGCCTCAGCCATCTCATTCCCGTTCTCTCTTCCTGAGCTTCCCATTAGCTCTCAGCCAGGTTCTTCTTCCTGAGGGAAGTTCTAGTTCTCCACTTCTCTAATCATTTCTCCTGCACATTTTACCAGTGAATGCCCACCCAACAGTAAGATTAAGATGAGTTTTTCAGACATTCTCCTCAAGTACATTCTTTAAAGCAAATACTCTGGAGTCTTCCTTTGCCCACCAGCTTCTTCTGTCATGTCTAAGCTGAGACTGGCTCTCAAAAACCATTAAATAATATCACTAAATGAGAAATTCCGGGGATTTTTTGCACACATACCCCACCAATTTTAGACATTACAATCCAGAAGCTACATTTTTTGCATTTTTTATCCTTTTTTCTCATGTTCTGTCCAAATAATGCCAGCGATAAGTCAGCAATGGGGAAAATAAATTTTAAAAGATGACATTAAAAGCAAACAAAAAATCAAAACAAAAAAGCCAAAAAAACCAAGAAAGCCCCCCACAAACCACCATATCTTTTAAAAGATCTCAGAAAGAGAAGAAAGTTTTCTGGTTGTAATTAAAGGATCTAGAAGACAGGAACACATGTAGAATCAGTGTCTTTCCTACAAGAGACACAGGTACTTTCTTCAAAGAGAGATCTAAGGTGCTGACAAAAACTAGCAGGTCAATGATAACAAATTATAGCTGAATACAGCACAGCTTCCAAATGTGTGTTTTCCCAGGAACCAAAACTGTATTTATCACATTATGAGCCTCCTGCCAGCTGTCACTCAGGAATGGCTGTGACAAGAAACCAGCCAGCCTTCCCACTGACACTTGGCCAGCAGAGACACCGCCTCGCTGGCTCAGACACTTCTATTCAGAAGCACTCCTGATGCTAAGCAGCCCATTGCCCATATGACCAACAAGAACAACAGCTCTTGTCTTTTGACTTTCTTCCTTGCCCATAACTGGCAATATAACTCGCCCATAACAGCAGCCTGTATAGCTCAATTAAGACTTGCAGACTTTATTCTGCTTGCTGAAGTGGATTCCTTACTCTCAGCTCGATTTTAACACAGAAGTGCCAAGACTATGAGTTTCAGTGATCCAACACTGGCTAATATTCTTTTCTGACAAATGCTTTTTTGTATATATGCAGTCTACAGCTGCTAAGAGCAGCAAAATAGAATCTTCTGCCAAGGCTTCTGCCATTTGTTCTGGAGATGCTGATTACCATGTCATTCCCCATCACTGCTGACAGGGTTCATTCAGTTTACCTTCTTTGGTAAAAACAAATACAATGTCCTTGGCACTAGCACTGGACTCAGGCTGGATTCAGAGTTAGAATGGGCATGCAAAAAGAAAAAAAATTAAGAAACACAGCAACAAAACTTCCCATTTCAGAAATGTGCTTCAAAGAAGTAAACTCAATTTTCAGGCTAAACGGATTTCCATTTGTTTCACCAAAAGCACTGGACTCTGGACATGAGCTTACTAGCCTCCACCCTACTTCTGATGTGATACTTCATGCAATAGATATTGTCTAAACAACATGGTCAAACAAACGTCTTTCTTTTTGTCCGTTCTCTTCCTCACTTTTTCCTGTTTTTTTTCATATATGTATTTTTCTCTCCATCCTCATTTATATTTCTTCCCACATTTCATTTGCAACAGTTCCTTCACACCTTATGGCAATTCTGCAAGACTCTGGTGTGTACATATAGCAAGAACTAAACTCATTATACAAGCACACAGAACACCTGGAAGACAACACATCCTTGTCCTATGGCAGACTACATCCTGGGTCACTTGCAGTAAGGGGTTAAGAGACAACTTTCAAACAAACAAACAGCTGCTGTCCTGGCTTTGACAAGAACTCACTCATCACATGTATATTTGTATGTACAGGTATATAAGTACCTCAGTGTTACATTCTAGATATATAAAGTTGTGAGATTCAGAGATGCTCAAACATTTGTGGTTTGCCTACACATACACACAGTTTAATAAAAAGCATGTTTGTATTATGGCCTCTTTAGGAGACTGGTTGTCAGAGTCCCTCAGGAGCAACTCTCAATCCAAACAGCTAAATCCAGCTGGTGGCCAGTCACAAGTGGGGTTCCCCAGTGCCCAGTATTGAGGCCAACCTCATCTAATGTCTTTATCAATGATCTGGATAAGGGGATTGAAGGCACCTCAGCCAGTTTGCAGATGACACTGAATTGGGTGGGAGTGTTCATCTGCTGGAGGGTAAGGCGGCTCTGTAGAGGGATCTGGACAGGCTGGGTCAGTGGGCTGAGGCCAGTGGTATGAGGTTCAAAGAAGTGAAGCTCCTGCCCTCGGATCAACAGTCCCAGGCATCGCTACAGGCTGGGGGGGCAGAGTGGCTGGAAAGTGCCCCTGTGGAACAGGCCCTGGAGGTGCTGGTTGACAAGAGCTGAACATGAGCCAGCAGTGTGCTCAGGTGGCCAAAGCAGGCCAATGGCATCCTGGCCTGTGTCAGCAATAGTGACCAGCAGGACCAGGGCAGGGATTGTCCCCCTGTACTCGTACACCACCTTGGCCCTGATGAAGTCACACCTCAAATCCTGCATTCAGTTTTGTGCCCCTCACTACAAGAAAGACACTGAGGTGCTGAAACATGTCCAGAGAAGGGCAATGGAGCTGGGGAAGGGTCTAGAGCACAAGTCTGACAAGGAGCTGCTGAGGGAGCTGAGGGGGTTTAGCCTGGAGAAAAGGAAGCTCTGGAGGATGTTATTGATCTCTACAACTACCTGAAAGGATGTTGTAGTGAGGTGGGGATTGGTCTCTTCTCCAAATGACAAACAATAGGTCAAGAGGAAATGGTCTCAAATTGCTCTAGGGAGGCTTAAGAATACTCTTATGGATACTAGGAAAAATTTCTTCACTGAAATGGTGGTCAAGAACTGGAACAGGATGCCCAGGGAAGTGGTTGAGTCACCATCCCTGGAAGTATTTGAAAGACATAGATGTGGTGCTTAGGGACACAGTTTAAACGGGCTGGACTCTTTAAGGTGTTTTCCAACCTAAATTAGAACAGAATTACAGAATTGTTTAAGAAAACATAAAGTACAGATTTTATTTAGTATTACAGAGGAGATGGATGAAAAACCCATTGAACTACTCACCAGAAAGAGGATCTTTGCCAATCATTAAAACATTTGGTAAATTCATTACAATCAGCTGCTGAAGGACCTCCTAAACAAAAGAGAACAACAGACAAAGTTCAGGAATCCAAATCAATCCCACCACAAAGAATACAAAGTTCCATCAGTTACAAAGCTTTTAATATACTGTCAGGTCAGAGGTCACAAGAGGAAGCCCCACTTGAGAGAGAAATCACTATTTGAAGATAGCATCAGGTTGCACAGCTAACATACACTAATGGCCTCTTTTAACAATGGCTAATATGGAACTTAAAGGGTCCCATGGCACTAATCAGGATAAATGCATGACCATGCCAGGCACACCAATCATTCATGCCTTTACCCCAGGCATGACCTGTATTCATCTGATGTGCAACATACAGCTGCTGCCATGTTTCAGGGCATGTAAATGCAGCTGGTTCAAAAGCACCTAAGCCACTCTGTGAAGTTTGAGTAACTCAAATAATTGCTCAAATTACTTCATGGGTCTGAAAATTTAAGGATGGGCTGGGGAAGTGGGTGTGGAGAAAAGCACCTGACCAGACATCTGGCACTGCTCAGAGAAACTGGATATAAAGTTCTAGATTTATTTGCATTGTTTTTAATCAGTAATAAAACACAATTAATTTATGTTCATTACATACTTAAAGGTCATTTTATTTTGGGGGAAATAACAGAAGGGAGGTGCATCAGGTTCAACATCTGAATGCGAGCCGTCTGAAGCTGCTCTGAAATCACAGAATGGCTTAAGGGGGAAGAAAGGCTACAAGCCCTGGGGCAGGCAAAATGCTTAAAGTCGGTCAAATAAATACATTGCAAAGGGGACTCTTTACAGTAATACGCTCAGCCATGCACCCCAGAGACAAAGAGCAGAGCAATACAGTTGTTAGCTTTGACTTGCAGTTACCAGCTCCCCCACTTGTGATCTGGATAAAACATTTTACAGGTAGGTTTTTATTTCACATAAAAACCCTGGGAGGAAAATGGTTGTATGACTGAAATGCTGCACTGAGATTCAGGAAACAGAAGTTCACAGACACAACTCTACCAAAAGTTTGGCAGGTGCCTTTTTCCAGCTTGTCTCCACTTCCCAGACTGCCCCTAGGCCACTGGAAGGGCACATGCATTGATAGTTGCAAAGCATTCAGACCAGAGGAAAAAGCACCAGAGCCCAGCAGAGAAACACACTTCCTGAAACAATCACCCATTCACCCAAACACTTCCCCTCCCAGCTACCCATTGTTATTTCTCTGCTTTCAAAGTTATATCACAGGAGGAAAGTCAAGCCTGATTGAAGGAGGAAATAATTCAGAGAACCTGCAGCCTTTGATAAGCAATCAGAGTGCATATTCTAAAAAAAATGTTTTGGAGACAACACATTTAAATTTTTTCTTCTGATCCATATCAAAACACATTACTTGGAAGTTCCTTTTTTGATAAAGTAGAAATCTCTCAGTGTCACAGCTGACAGGATTTGTGAAGCTGTTAAGGAAAAAGATTCTACAGTCCTCTATGTAAAGTGAAGCTTGGCTAATGCAGACCAAACATTCGCTGACTTATTAGGCAAATGCATTTTGTATTTTGGGCATTTGAGACACATCATACAAAGTTTGTTTTCATCAGTTAGTGAAACAGGTGCAAAATCTATTGGATGTAAGAGCACATGGCTAGACTGCAGTATGTGCTATGACAATACAGCATGGCACTGAGGCTTGAAACAAAAAAAAAAAAATCATCAGACTTTGCATATACTGAAGTATTCAGCTTTAACCAGGAATTTCCATGGAAAAAAAAGAGTAGAAAGAATTCTGCTTCCAGTCACCCAGCATGTGGAACAGCACTGAGGCAGGAATGCATAAGGAATTTGGATGGTCTTTGTGTAATCATCAGATTGCTAGCTATTTAACTGGCACAAAAGACATTACTGCTAACCTTTATGCTCCTCCTGCAAAATTATTTGAGTATATCACCCAACACAACCATGACTGAACTCCCTCAATTGTCTGAGCTCAGTATCTTCTGGCAAGAATCTGACAGTCACTGAAGAGAAGCTGAAATGGCCCCAAGCCTCAAAGAGTGATTTGTTAATTCAGATTGAAAGATTCCATTTGTTGCAAGAGGTGATACTCTGACCCGTTTATTTTTAAAGTAAAATATTTAAACAGATAATTATCTGTATTACTGTAAAAGTCTTTGCCCTCAGATTAGTGCTTGTGATAACACCTGACTTATGCAGTGCAGCTCACCAGCAGATCTCAACACTTTATAAAGGAAGGTCAATGCCACTGCTCTCATTTTCCAAGTTCAGGAAAGCAAGTCAGAGAAACAGAGTTACTTCAGTTAATTAAACTATAGTCAGTGAGACAATGTACCAGTGAACCATCCCCTCACACAGCTGCAAGTGGGAGATAAAAGGCATTACGGGAAAGCTCCTACACCGACAAATTTCGCTCACATTTTGTCCGGACTGAAACCCCAGAAAGTTAGTGAAGCTCAGCTGACACTCAGTGACTGACAGTGATAATGTGACCATGTGTCAGATCAGTTGCTCAAAATCCCACATGTGGAAATAGAATTAACATCCCCCTCACCTAAGAGCAAATCAGGAATTCTTCAACTTCTATCATTTATCAATGTTTTCTTGTTTTCCTTCTCTGAAGCAGCAATAACACAGATTATTACACAATAAAAACATTTTACATAAGTAAAATGCTGTGCTTCAGCCTGGCCCCTCAGTTCCCCTTACATCTTATCATTCCTCCTTGAAGACTCCATGAAGTCAAACTTAGGCTTCAGGCAGGAAACTGGGCTGGTTCCAGCCTGTGAATTGGCACTGAGAATCAAAGGGGTCCATGGACCCAACCATCTGCCAAAGTACAGCTACTCTGGGCATTGGGTTAACCTGGACACACTGCTGAAATCTGGACAAAAGAAGAAATGGTAGATAAAATGACCCATTTCCCCACAGGGGCAGCAAGTTATATTATTGCAGTACATATAAAGGATGCTGTTATGCTTGAAATCAAACAGCTGTGAGACTCTGCAGCAGAGGCAGAGATGGGGTGTGTGTGTGTGTGTGTGTGTGTGTGTGTCTTTCTGCCTCAGGCAACCACCATGGCTAGGGGCAACACATCCAGGCAGGGGCTGCTGGAGAGGGAAACAGGGTTTTCAAACATTATAAATAGCCCACAGCAACCCAGAGTACCCTGGAGAGAAACTGTACAAGCAAAAAGTCTAATTCCTCCAGTGAGAAGCCTTTTAATCATTTTTACAGCACAACTAAAGCTTGGTTAAAAACAATAAAGGTTACAACATATGGTAACAGTTTCCCAGATTATTAAAACCATTAGAAACTGACTTGCCAGACTTACAGTTTAACCAACTCAGAAGCCAGCTGCTGCAAGTCAGCAATCACCTCCCTCAGTCTATAGTTTGTCTTTATTTACTTTTTTGTCACTAATGAGATTTCCATGAAAAAAATAAAGTTAGTATCAGAAGTGTTATTTAAGGAATCAAAACAAATCCCTGTAAGGCCTCAGTGCAGTACCTGTAGGTTTCTGAAATGCTCCTCACCCAAAGATCAGGATATTTTGAGCATGAGGAGATTTGTCCTATGTCTTCTGACAGCAGCAGTGGTTGCAAGAATGGATATTTCCAGGCAGTACATCCAACACCATGATCACAAAATATGTAAGATCAGCAGCCAAGTCTTACACTCCTTGAGCCAGTCACCCAAAGCCAGTAGATAAAGCCCACAAAGGTTTGAGCACGCAGTTAAATGACCCTGTACTGATAGGGAGGGCTTTTCAAGTGAAGGTCACACTGGGTGTTCAGACCTCGACTGGTGTGCTTGCTCACACAGACACAGAGCCTAAAGCTGGCTGGGACAATCATGGCACCCCAGCAACAAGAGCGATACTGCGTAAGCAGAGGTAAGTTGTGCTTGAAAGCACCTAGGCATGCCAGGACTGGTACACCAACAAACATCAGTGAGTTACCTAGAAATCATAAGGTTAAACATAAATATAAATGCCCTATTTCTCTCAGCAGCCTTCTGGTATCTAAGACCCTGCTGTGAACTTGCTTGACATTTGCAAGCTCTTTGCAATCACTTTTTTAGAAAGAAGCTTAAGACAAAAGAAAGCCAAAATTGCCGCACATTGATTCTAACAGTCAAGGGCCTTAGGAAAAATCAAGACATACAAGATTAAGGATAAAACTCTAAGCACCAAATTAAGCATTTAGGCTTACTAAATGCATGAATAAACACATTCATTCCCTCCATCTGAAAGTTTCTAATCATTCCTGGAGTGCTGAAGCATATTCTACGTCCTCTTCTTATCCCTCCAAGATCACACACGCCGGATGTTTGCTCTTTGCCTTAGATCCTCAGAAGAGATGCAGCGGAAGCTCTCCCTCTCAAGTCACCACGGTCTCATAGTAACACTCTATTTACCTGTAACAGGGTTTAAGTGGGTCTCTTGTAATTTCATAGGAACAAAGTCTCCTTAGGTCCATACTATACTTCAATACATACTTGCTTCTTAAAAATACATGTGCAACAGCATGGAATAAAATGATTGTAAGGTATTATTCTTGAATGCACTTTTTTAGTCCCAATTTAAGTGTGCCAACAGCTCTTGCAAAGAGTGAATTGCTAGGAAAGGAGTAGGTAAAATTGTCCTGTCCATGGCTGAGAGACCCAGCAAACAAGTTTTACATATAAACCCTCCCCTGCATTACCATACAGCACAACATTAATGTAGAGTAACTACTAGCTTCTCATGCAGAATTAAATTAACCTCTGTCTGAATCCTAAACAAGAAGCGAGCACTAAATAAATTATGTAAGGAGAGAGGCAGTCTAACAGTCATTGTAATTCAATGCTCAAGCCAAGCAATTCCATTTAAGCATATTGCTTAGCTATGAAATGCTAATTGCCCAGCTGACTGGAAGCCAAATGGTGCTTTCCTACTTAAAATGCCCATGAGGAAAAACCACCATCAGCTTTATTTATACCAGCAAAAGCAAACAGTACCTAGCCAGGGAATTTGGCTTACATTTTAGCTGCAACTCAGGCCAATGGAACAGGAAAGCTCAGTAGAGTCTGTGCAGCACAGCCAACACCTTAATCTGATAACGTCAGTATGGATCTGATCTCACAGACATCCTTGGAGTGGGAAACATTTGGTGAAACACTGAATCCTTAAAGGTCTCAGCAGGAGTCAGTGGCCATCTGCACCAGCCCAAAGCCTCCTAGCAGCAGGACTGGGTGGCAGCTTTGCCCCTATACGTTTTAAGGGCCCTTCAGATGCTGCCACAAAGACAGGCTGGGAGCTGCATTTCCCAGGCAAAGTGCACTCCAAGTCCAAGGGACAATCAAATACAAGCTCTTCTGGAACCAGAATTCTAAGGAAGAGCGAACCTGCTAATGAATGATCTTTAAAATAAAAAGCGTATTAAACAGCAGCTTGAGACACAAGGGTTGTTTCTGTAAGTATGCTTTTTTCAAAGTTTCCAGTTTTGTATTAAAATAATAATGAAAAGCAATTTTGCAGCCTACAAAGTGGTTATAATTTAAACAAAAAATATATGCATCTTCCAACAGATAAAAATTTTGTAAAGGTTGGGGAGGTTGCTGTAATTATCTGAGGAGTTATTAATGGTGTCAGAGAAATCATAGCAAGAGTCTGTGAACTGTATGGCAGGGTCTCACAGAAGATTAGACAAGATGAAACAAGTTGTTGCACAGAAATGACAAGGAAGTGAAACCCTGATGATGTTCTATTGACATGTTTTCCATGTACATCTTACCATGCAAGCACGCCTGATGACACCATGTATGTGACTCAGTACTGTTTACCTGCCAACACATTATATACATGACAAAATTTGATTAAGAACTTTGCTCATCTCTGCAACAATTGTACTCGTTATGTGACCGACTAGAGGATTAGCTGTCTTTAAACGAAATTTTTTTTCCTTCGGAAAACCAGCAAATTACAAAGCACATTTCTAAAGATCCTTCAAGTGGAAACTCAAAAGCCACTAAAATAACTGTGGCCTCATCTGCTGAAA